>PVIH01010528.1:0-74801 GCA_004025045.1 Sigmodon hispidus
CACACACACACACACACACACACATATATACACACACACAAAGTATTTTGATCACGTTGCCCCTTAAATCTCCCCTTCTGCCCTGCGGGATCACCTTCCAACATGTCCCCTTCCCACCTCCATGTCTTCTTATTTCTTTATGGCCCACCAAGTCCAGCTAGTGCTATCTGCATGTGTGGGGACCCATCCACAGAGTATGGGCAGCAGTCAAGCACTCAAGAAAAAAACAATTATCCTCCTCCAGCAGTTACCAACTGCTAGTACGCAATTACTATCATGGGGCCTCATGAGCAACTCCTAATTTTTAATTAGCATGTGTTAATTGTGCCTAGTAATGGGTCTCATTATGACATCTATATAACATACATCATTTATTTGACCACCCCTGTTAGCCTCTCTTATATCATCTCCCACTAATGCTAATCCCCTTCCTTTCCTCAGTTAGCTTCTGTGTGTGTGTGTGTGTGTGTGTGTGTGTGAGAGAGAGAGAGAGAGAGAGAGAGAGAGAGAGAGAGAGAGAGAGCGCGAGCGCCGATGAGTTTTATCAGGATTGCTTACAAAAACGTGAGGGAGAGTTACTTGTAAGACTGTGGGGCACTAAGGCACTAGGCGCTTGAGCTAGTACCATGTCACTGAAGACATGGTCCACACTGAACCTGAAGCTCAGCCCTTGGGCAAGTCTCTTCTTGTATCCATTTCCTGTGCTGCGATTACATATGTGCCTACCACCCTTGGCTTTTACCTGGATGCTGGGCATTCAGACTCTGGCCCTCGTGCCCCTTCTTAAAATCTTTTCATTCTCTCCAAAAGTAGTCTTCTATAGCTGTCTCTTATGGTTCTCACTTCTCAGCATTCACATAAATGCACAGAATGCTTTACATAGTTCTCTTATGTTTAATTTTAGTGAAGTTCTCTTACAAATAATTGTCCATATGGCATTATTTTAATACTTTAAAATGTCGGTTATTATTGTCTGTTAGTTGCAAAATGAAAGTATCATAAACAGATATTCAATTGAGGATGACATGAAACCATGATTATTTTATGTTGTAATATTTATTATATTCATATCAAAGTTTTGTATAATCCCTTTGATGTTACTGTCAGCACTTATTTATTTATATTTCTTTATTTTTTCCAAAGCAGCTTTTTAAATGACATCTATAAAGATAAACTAGAATTTTTTTTATGTTGGAAGTTGTTATAGACACTTTGGATTCCCATCTCTTTGCTGGTTGATCAGTTTGGTGTGAGATAAGCAAGGAAAGAACAAGAGCCAACAGACTCCTTAGTGTTAGAGGTAACACTCCAGTCATCCTGAGACTGAAGAATTTGTTCTGAAAATTAGAAAGTCTGGATCTTAGCATCAAAATGGACATGTGTAGAGAATCATTTAAATTTTTAAAATTTTATTTGGTGTATGTGCGCGCGCGTATGTGTGTGTATGTGTGAGTGTGTTTGTTATAATCCAAAATATCCTAGAGACAGTGTCACAGCATGCTGTCACTACAGATATTTAGGAATGAATTTCTGTAGAGTCCTTACATTATGGCAAATAACTTTTTAAGTTGGCTTTTCAATCGTTAATAAAACATTTTATCCTATAGGTGAATTCATTGCTTTCAGCTGATTTTTAAAATTATTTTGCAAGGATAACAATGTTTTCAAAATGTTTACAGCTAACATAGCAACAGTAGGCTGCTTATATATATAAACCTTAGCAACCAGTCCTCCATTAGAGGAAGACAGTACTTCCCATTCTAGTATACACACATATGTACACATAGTGAACTCACATGTGTCTACATTCACAGGCTCATGCTCTCTACAAGCAATTCACCTCTTTTATTTATATATTCATCCATTTATTTGGTGTATGGAAATCCATTTTGTTTACCACAGGGTTTGAAACAGACATGTCTTTCTCCTTTAGCAGGCAGGAGTGGAAAAGCTCTGCCTCAAAGACCTCTGTGCATAGCACTACTGTCTTGTTTGTTTGTTTCTTAGGGAGATGGTTTAATGTTATAAACAGCCCAGTTAGAAGATGGAACTGTTCTGTCTTGCAGGGGAGAGAGTGGTGGCCTTCGCTGCTGTAGAAGGCATCTTCTTCTCTGGGTCATTCGCTGCTATATTCTGGTTGAAGAAGAGAGGCCTCATGCCTGGACTCACCTTTTCAAATGAACTGATCAGCAGGGATGAAGTAAGGAAGCGTTCTACTCATGTTTGTGTTACATGTGGTCATTTATTTCTCTTTCCCTTGGAGAAAATGCATACAGTGGCACAAGTATTCTGGTAATGAAAGGAAACAGAAGCATACTTTCTCCTTGGCCTGTGAGACTTTGTTTTTTCTTCCACATCTTCTGCCATTCCTCCTTGGTCTTTACTTACGCTTAAATATGAGTGGACTTCTAGATTTTCGGCTCTGCGGTTATCGGCCTGCTTCTATGGCACTGGCTCTGTTGTTGCTGCTAAAGGAAGCTTTAACTAAATCTCTGCTGTTCTATTATGAATGAGACACAAGGTCCAAAGGCTGGAGTGAAAACCTGCTAGCTCAGAGACACTGGGTCACAATTAGCTAGCCTTCTCTCCTTGCTGGCATCTCCAAAAGACAGTGTTCCTGCTTCCCCAAAGCAGAAAAGGCTGCACCATTCCAAACCCAACCTACTATGTCCTGTTTCTCTCTTTCCAGATGTCCTCTGATTATTTTCTGTCAACTAGTTGCTAATGTAGCCTCCTAACCCAAGGTTAATTTTATTTAATTAACACATATGCAAACTTGGGGTCCAGTGTGATCAGGATATCCCCCAATACAGGGTATCTCAGACTAGCATTGATTTGGACATTTTTCTGCCTGCCAACACCTCCTGAGTGTTGGGGTTACAGGCTTGAGTCACCAAACCATTTCTTTTTCTTTTCTTTTTTTTTTTTTTAAACTTTATTTATTTATTTGCCTTGGTGTTTGCCTGGAACTGAAACTACAGACAGTTGTTAGCTGCCATGTGGGTGCTGGGAATTGAACCCGGGTCCTCTGGAAGAGCAGACGGTGCTCTTAACCACTGAGCCATCTCTCCAGCCCCCCATTTCCTTTTCTATCTGGCCAATATTATGAGCCCTTTTTAAAATATTAAACATTATTTCAAAGTAGTTTGTTAGGGTTATAATATTCTGGTGAATAAATGAAACATTATTTGATCCTAATTAGAAATTGATTTCCTGAATTTGTGTTTAGTTTTTTTCTTTTTGAGATGGCACCTTATTGTGTAACCCTAGCTGGCTTGAAACTTGCTATGTAGGTGAGGTTTGCCTTGAACCCACAAGAGATCTGCCTGCCTCAGCCTCTTGAGTGTTGGGGTTAAAAATATTCACCACCATGCCAAGTTGTTTTTCTTTAATAAAGTGAAACTTTGCATATAAGCTTTGTCTTAGCTTTTAAATTTCCTTAAATTTAATCACAAAGAAAGATTAGCAGGTCATTTATATTCTCTCTCAGATTTCTTTCCAGAAGTTTTATAGCAGTTTCCAGCTCTGCTTAGCCATGAATAGACATTTTCTTACCTTATCCTGACCAGAGTTTAGACTAATATGCTAAATGCTTGATAGCTCTGATAAGTAAGTTGGCACTTCCTTATTGCATTTATTTTCATTTGCTGGTACTGAGTTCTTTCTCACAATTGTATTAGTTATTTGTGTATTTGTGGAGCTGCCTCTTGTCCTTTGCCTATATTCCAATTGTGGTGTTTATAATTTTCTTGCTTAGGTACTGTTAATATTTTAAAGTCATTTGTATGATATTCTATAATCCTTGAAGGTTCATATTTACCATGGTTATTGGCATATTCCTAAAACACAGCAATTGATTGGCCTCTTTTATTGTTGTTGTTTTTGAGACAGGGATTCTCTATGTTAGCCTGTCCTGGAACTTGTTCTGTAGACCAGGATGGCCTTGGACTTAGAGATTCATCTGTCTCTGTCTCCTGAGTATTGGATTAAAGGAATATACTACCATGTTTGGTTTGATTGACCTTTTTAAGCATTGCTTACTGAATTTGTTATACATATATAGATATGATGAATATAACATGCAATTTCAATTTCATATTTATTTTAGCCATTTTTTCAAATTGTTTTTTGATTTGAAAAAATATTGCATGTATTTATTTGTATACCTGTGTCTGCATACCTGAGTGGCACCTGCCACGGCACACATGTGGAAGTCAGAGGATACCTTGTAGGAGTTGGGTCACTCCTACTGTGTTGGTTCCAGGGATTGAACTCAAGCAATCAGGTTTGGCAGCAAAGCCTTTACTCATTGAGCTACCCTTGCCAACCCTGAGGACTTTAAAGGCAGCGCTTTCATGTCTCTCAAGCTGGTCTCAGACCTTGACTTCTCTGATCCCCTTACCTCTACTCTGGACTGCTAGAATCACAGATGTGAGCCACCACACCGTTTTTATCCTGTGCTGAGGAATGAAATAAGGGCCTCAAGCACACTCAGCAAGTCCTCTACCACTGAGTTATTTCCTGGTCCTCTTCCTTTTATTTCGTGATGGAGTCTTACAAAGTTGTCTAGATTGACACTGAAGACGTTCTGAAGCCCAGGCAGGCCTTAGTCTTCTGATTCTCCTGCATTAACTTCTCTAGTATCTGAGGTTACAAGCCTGTACTTCAGTGGGCACTGGTATGTTTTAATAATTGGTAGAATACATCTCAAAATGTTTGTTTCTAAGATGTTCTTGTAAGGTTATTCCCATTTATCCTTCCAGAGTAGTTTTTGGATTAAAAAGTGTCAGAAGTTTGGTTGGAATTGCTTTAAATTTCAAAGTTATTCTTATTCGTTTATTGATCTGACAATTATGCTTCCTGTTCATTTACCGGTCTCTGCAGTAGTTAGCTAGCTGCCAGTACTGATCACCATTTAATGTCTGTCATGCTGCCCTTGCTAAGCCAAGCATCTCTTAACCAACTCGATGGGGAAGCAAATAACTAGTATAGTCTCCATGCTTAGCTTTTCCAAGGGTGCAGGTTGTATTTGTTTACTCAGATAGTTTTACCAGCGAGTAATTAGAATAATCTTTGAAATACAGTCTTTGACATGAGGTTCTTGTCTGAGGTCTGTCTTTTGTTGTTTTACTTAGCAAAACCTAAGTAATTTTGAATTGTAACCTTTTATAGTGACCATTCCTTGTTTTTTTGTAGTTTAAAAATATTAATTAACTCTATCTTGGGATCACATTCTAAAAGTTAATATTGTTTGGGAATCTGTCATCTTCCTGTATGTGACCTTGTTTTCTTTTTCTGCTTTGAATTTGTGAAAATTCCCTTCTGTTTTTTTCGATTTTCAGTTTGTTGTCACCTGATCTGATTTGGAGTCCTGAGTACAAGCTGACTCTCATTGGTTTGTCCTGCAGCCTCTTAAGGTTTTATGGTATTCATTGAATCCACATGATCATTTTGTGCTCATGTATTTCCTAGGTTTTTTTATTTATATTTTCTGTGGTTGAGTTATTTGCTGTGGCTTCAGGTGGTGTGCACCCTGCTTTCCATTATCATTGCACCAACTTTACTTTTCTCTTGAGCTGTTACTTAATATAAACAATAACTTTTTGGAGTCTCTTTGAATAGTTTCATTTGCTCTTTAAATGCTACTGTATCAGCTAATTTCCTGTTGCTGTGATAGAATACCCGACAAGAAGCAATTTAGGAAGGAAGGACTTGTTTTGACATGTAGATTAAGGGGGCATGCCCATCATATCAGGGAAGGTATAGTCAGCTCCAGCTGGTTATGTTACATCCCCAGCTATGGAGCCGGGAGTGATGAATGCTGGTACTCAACTCACTTTCTGCTTTTCATCCAGTCCAGGACCCCAGCCTGTGGAAGGTACCACCTGCATAGAGGGGGAATCTTTCCACCCTCATTAGCCTCATGTAGAAAAACCAGAGATATACTCAGAGCTTTGTTTCTATGATGATTCTCAATCCTATCGAATTGACAAACAAGATTTATTACAACTGATAACTATTTTTTAATCATTATTTAAGTTTTTGGCATTTAAAAATTAATCAGTTTACATGCTGTCTCTTCTTACATTGTTTTCCTTTCCAAAATGGTTTTGTAACAAAATTTTTGAATTGTTTGTAAATTAGTATTTATATTATAAAATGTTAATAAATTAAGATTTACTCTCACTAACAGTTTCTATTATAAATCATTGACTTGGTGTTCAATGCAGTTTGGAGGAGAGACCGGGAAGTTCCCTGTCTTACTTTAGATAGCACGTTGACACATTCCATGCAAGTAGCTAGCTGAAGCTGTATGACAGTAGCACTTGTTTTCTGTTTAGGGGCTTCACTGTGACTTTGCTTGCCTGATGTTTCAGTACTTGGTGAATAAGCCTTCAGAAGAAAGAGTCAGGGAGATCATTGTTGACGCTGTTAAAATTGAGCAGGTAAGTAGTCACATGGCTACATTGGTGTTCCTTTTTAAAATTTTTATTTTATTTTATGTGCATGAATGTTTTGCCTGCATATATATCTATGCTGTACATGCTTGCCTGAGTCCAGAAAAGGACAACAGATCTTTTGGAGTTGCATATGGTTTTGAGGTACTGTGTGAGTGCTGGGAATAAAATTCAGGTCCCCCAGAAGAGTAGTCAGTGCCTTTAACCACTGAGCATATTCTCTCCAGTCCCCATAGTTTGTTTAGAAATAGTATCTTATGATACTGTATGGGCTAGCCTTGAACTCCTGGCCTAATATAGCCCTTCTACCTGATCCTGGTACTGTGCTACTGTGCTCAGAAGCAACATCCTTATCTGAGGTGGGAGGCAGAGAGAGCTAACTAGGAATGGTGTGGGTTTTTAAAACCTCAAAGCCATCCCAGCACCACCCCCATCCCGCTCCCCACCCCTGCCCGCCCAGTGACACACCTTTCCCAACAAGGCCATACTCTCTAGTCCTTCCCAAACAGTTCCACCAAACGTGGACCAAGTATGAAAATATATGAGCCTGTGGTGGCTGTTCTCATTCCAACCACAACAGTGCTGACACATGATGTACTGAAACTGTTACCTCAGCTTATAATTTGATTAAAAGTCAGTTTTTAGTATATATCAGGGTTTTCTGTATGCCTGATTTATTCAGGGCTATATTTTTGTTTTAAATTATATATTTATATAGCTTTATATAATTTAAATTAATTAAATTGTTTAATTTATTGTTAATATGATTTCATAATATATATTTAAATTATTGTAGCTTCTTAGTTTTATAATTTTAACTACTAGAGAGGAATGGTAATTTTTATTTTATAGTTTCAATAACATAGCAGGCTGCCTAGGTAAAGCACAAACCAAACATTCACAAAATGAATAAGTAAGTTAGTCAGAGTAAACTTAATTTATGACCTGTAAAGGTTATGATTAGAAGCAGCTTGATAGTCTACTTAAAATGTATTTTTATCACTCTAAAGAACTAACTCAAAGTGAAATTTGCTTGACTTGTTTTTGAATAGTGCATAGGCTATAGGCATGGTTTTCATGCTGCAAGGGGGAAAGGTATATGTATTTTGGCATCTTCTTACCATGTTGAAGATGAGTTTCATGGTTAATATGTTTTTACTTTTCCTCTTTGAACACTTTACCACCATCTTTAAGTACAGTTGTATCAATATCAGTATATCTCCCAACCTCCAAATCCATGTCTGTCTCTTTTCTTTTTCCTTTTCTTTTCTTCTCTTCTCTTCTCTTCTCTTCTCTTCTCTTCTCTTCTCTTCTCTTCTCTTCTCTTCTTCATTGTGGTCCTGCTTCCCATGGTGGTGGTCTTTGAAGAAGTTTATCTGGATGCTTCAGGACAAAGCATTGCTATTTCTCTGTTGACGAAATCTAGGAATCAGGTTTTATACATGCTACTTTAAAAGATCCAGTAATTTGATATTTCCTATTTAACTTTGGCCTCCTGCGAAGGTGAAATCCTATAATTAGTAATATCCCAGGTATTGGTAAACAGATAACCATCATTTGTCACGTTAAATTTATTCTGGCATGCTTGCCTTGAGCAAAGTCATTAGCTAGAATATGTAGAAAACTGACCTTTGTGTTTGTCATCTTCTCTGTGAGAAACTGTTCATGGCTCAGAAGGTACAATCTCTCATAGCAAGGAAGGTTCCAGCAGGAGAGTAACACACAGCTTATTCAAATTTTGGCAGACCAGAAAGTAGCAATGGGATGGGAAATAGCCCTCCAAACTCATGCCCAGGGACCTCTTCGTGGCAGCCTAGCCTCAGTTCTAAGAGGTTCCATGACCTTTCTAAACAGTGGTGTCCGGTAGGGACCACGTGTTCCCTGGAGAGGACACTTCAGATTCAAACCATAATACTTTATACTTATTTATTGTTATGTTTTTGTGCTTATTCTAATTTTGTTTGCACTCCAGGAGTTTTTAACTGAAGCTTTGCCTGTCGGCCTCATTGGAATGAACTGTGTTTTGATGAAACAGTATATTGAGTTTGTAGCTGACAGACTACTTGGAGAACTTGGATTCTCAAAGGTAAATAAAGTGTTTTAAAACATGTCACTACCAAGCACGAGTGAGAGGGCCACTTCAGAATCGCTGGCACTGAACAAAGTTGCAGAATTCTTTACCAGGCAATTGAGGAAATCATGTAGATAGTTCAGTAGTAAAGCAAGGCTCTTCTCTTCTAGAGGTGTATAGGCCAACACTGTTCCAATTTGTACAAATAATCTCAGTAAATGTGGTGCTCCATACACCTGGGACATGGATGCATCAGGGTGATCTGTGAGAATTTCAGCATACTACGATCTCTCACATTTGTAAAATAGCTGAGTGCCCAGCATTACACTGAAGTACTCCTTTATCCCTGCTACAACCTCATTAATAGCATACCCCTTATTAATCTGTATTTCCTCAAGATTTCGTATAATGTGCATAGTCACCAAAATGGAATCCACATTCTTCTTGGCATGAAGATGGAAAGCTGCGTTTGTCTGGTGATCAAGTCGCAGTCGCCCACAAGTTATAGTTTCAGCTCTTCAGGAAGCTTTACTTTAACTTTAGCTCTGTTCATGAATGTTTCTTCATTTCCAACAGTAGCATCTACCAGGTCTCTTTTCTTCCTAGGAGGTGGAGGCTCCTGCTGGTACTAATACCATCTCCATTCCCAGGTGTTTTCTGATTGTTTTTGTTTTGTTTCGTTTTCACTTCAGCATTTTTTCTGTTGCAGCCCAGCTGTCTTCTTTCCCGGAAAGACGGACAGACAGCTTCTATCATCTTGCCCTTGGCATATTGTTCTGATTGGTCTTTCCCAGGTCTCTCTGTTTCTGCAAATCCAGACAAGACAGCTTACATTCTGGTCCCCAGACAGGAGGCAGAAAGACCTCAAAAACACACACCTCCTCCAATAGGGCCATACGTCCTAATCCTTCCTTGCAACCAAACATTCAAATATAAGAGTCTCTGGGATCCATTCTCATGCAAAGCACCACACAACCAATAGTGCTATAGGCAAGTAAGGTCTCCAAAGTTAGTTTTACAGAAGGCATTTGTGATACACTAGTCTACTTTTAAAATACCAGTGACGAGTCGGCTGTGTGATGTTCATCTGTAATTCTAATGTTTCTCAGGCAGAAGGATCCAACCTGGGCTACATGGCCTATTTCTGACAGACAACTAAATAAAATGTATAGGACACAGACTTGTTTTGTAAGAAAAAAATAGTTTTGCAAAATTCTTTGAAACTTAAAAAAAAATGAAATTGGTAACAGCCATCAGAAACTCTCAGTACCTTGGTGGGCCGTGTGGCCCTCCAGGTGACTGAGCAGTGGGAAACCTGCCCCCTGGTTTTTGTCAAGTTTGCCCTTATTGTGGAGTATAATTTGGATTCTTCAGAACATCTGATGACATTTCTTTTCTTTCCAGGTTTTTCAAGCAGAAAATCCCTTTGATTTTATGGAAAATATTTCATTAGAAGGAAAAACAAATTTCTTCGAGAAACGAGTTTCTGAGTATCAGCGCTTTGCAGTCATGGCAGAAACCACAGATAATGTCTTCACCTTGGATGCAGATTTTTAAAGCCCTCTTCATTTTAAAAAAATAGCATAGAAGCTGGGTATGGTGGCATATGCCTTTAACCCCAGCACTCAAGAGAGGCCAAGGCAGGTAAAGTTTGAGGACTGTTAAGGCTACATATAGAGATTTGTCTCAAAACCAAAATAACAACAGCAAAAGCAAATTACACATAGAAACCTGTTGTTGGTAAATAGCAATTTATTTTATTTTATTTTTTGGTTTTTCTTTTTCTTTCTTTTTCTTTCTTTTTTTTTTTTTTGAAACTTTGAGTATCTCTTTTAAGGTAATGAGAATTTGAATAGAAGGAAATGTAAATTCTAAATGATTGATTTATGTAAGTGTGCTTTAGTTTATTTATTAAGAGAGTGACCTAAATGTGCCATTTTTATTTTCCTGAGCACATAAAAACATTGAGAGCATTGTGGGGTCGGGTATGACCTTGACAGGTCAGTGATCACTGTTAACTTCAGGGCACTTATCTGTAAAAGTTTTGTAATATTAAGTCCCAAATACATGGAGGTGACCGAAGGATTAATACACAGAAATAAGTTTACCTCCACTACCTCAACTACTGATTAATATCAATGATAAGATTGATTGTTGCAGTGACATTGTGATGCAGTACACTCCTCTCCGAAGTGATTGTGATTCTAAGTTAGATGGAGATTTAGAATTAATTAGATTCTTGTGTTTTTAATGCTTGCAGGAAGAAGATAAGAATATAAAATCCTTAGGTCACAATTCTAATCAACCTCTTTGCATTTCTTAATCTGCTATAATGAATGTAGCTCATAATTGCTTAGAATGGGAGGCTTATGAAGTAGAATTCAGAAATTACCATGGTTGTGGACATTGTAAGCAAAATGATTCTGCTTTGAGAATTAAAAAGATAACTATTGCCAGGTGCAGTCCTGGAATGTTTAGAACCAGAATAGAAAGGCATTTCCCAAAGTCTTATTCTCAGAATTGGTAGATCTTCCAGAGTTTGTGTGTGTGTGTGTGTGTGTGTGTGTGAGAGAGAGAGAGAGAGAGAGAGAGAGAGGTGAGAGGTGGTGGTCCTCTCTTCTTACCCCACAGCTGGGGAAGTGCGGAACTGAAGCTGCTCACCTTGCTCCCCACATGTACTCAACACCTCGCACAGCACTGGAAAAAGCTGGCCAGAATCATATATACATACTGAAAACGGACAGAAAGGGAAGGGTCAGGGACTACTGAACCATTTCAGATTTATATCAGGCTGAGAAAGCTGTTTAAGATTGATTTCATCTGTGTGTCTTTATACCTTTAAATCTCCTTACAGTGTTATAAAGAAATTATCTTTTAGTGGACCTGTGTATTCTGCATAGTAAAATTATGAGGGAGATGGAAGTCTTTAGGAAAGATGGGAGAAAGGTCAGGAGCCAGAACACCTGGCCAGAATGAGCCTCTTCTTTTTCAGGAAGCCCCAAGAGGAAGCCTACTTGGTGAAGTGCCTGCTGCCCAAACTATACTATTCAAGGGAATATCAGAAATGAAGCATTTTGGCTTAAGGTCATATGGTCTTTTTGCTGTGTGTTTCCCACTGGGCATGTGGTTACCTAACACCCTTTTACCTTGACAGAGCAGCTATTACTAAAACATGGAGAGTGGGGTGAGGAGACAGAGAAGCTGAAAAGCTTAGCCAAGATCCCAGCCACTGTCCTTACACTGTTAAGATTTTGAGGCTGTCACATCCTTTACATGGTTTCCCTTGTGATTTATTTCACCTATTCCTTTATTAAAGTATCATACTACTATAGCATTCATATTTATGATACTTTAGAGTATCAGTATCAAAGAGCTTGAGGTATTTGAGCAGTATGTTTCAAGGTGTTTATCTACTATCATACAAAAATATCTAAAACTTTAATCATCTCAGACTGAAATAAAACAGTTGTAAGTGTACGTTCTCAAAGTTTTAAAACCCAGATCTTCCTCATGAGTAATGGCAGGCACCTTCATGTAATACATAATAATAATAGCAATAAGCAAAACTATTTAGAAGTCTTACTACTGAAAAACTAAATTTTTAATACACTGTTATATTACTATATTCAATATTCTGTACCATTTCAGTCCCTTCAAATTGTATATTTATTTATTTTGTTTAGTATTTTGGTTCTTAGCTATGGGAGAATCAGGAAGTTATAGGATGTCTTTTTAGTATCTCACAGGTTAGAAAAAATAAGTTTATGGCTTTTTCTCTTTTTTTACAGCAGTGTGCTTCAAAGTAAATTCAGTTTATCATAGAACTGTGTTTTTATATTTTAAGATAGTAAACAACTTTGTTATAACAGTAGTTTTAATACACATTTTAACACATAGGATCATGATGTAGAGCCACTTTGGATGAGTTTAATCCGTGCTTTATGCAGGACTGAATTTCAATAAACAGTTATTCTTATGATGTAGGCCACTCCCAGACACCTCATTATTTGAACATCTTACAGTTATTTCATTTTAAAATTTCCAGAGTCTACCTGTTTTTTCACTGTATTATATTTTATTTTACTTCTTTTAATTGGTGTATCATCATGTGTTCTGGCCTGGATTGTAGTCTTGAGCCTCTGGCCCCAGCCTCCCAGATACTGGGATATAGGTGTGCTCCACCATGCCCAGATGCCACTTTACTTTTTGTGCATGAAGAAATATGTATGTTAAAAATAATTTAATATTCATAATTATGTATTTTATATTTAAGTATATTTATGTCAGAGACTCTCCAGATTTATTTTTTACAACTAAGCTAAGAGCTCATTGTTACTTCAGTGACAAAGAAACTTTGTTGGGTTGCATTCAAACCAGATTAGTTCTAAAATCAAATGTCATGTTTTGAACTAATTGAGAGAGCTGACAGCCAGCCCAAGGATGAATAACTCAGAAGAGAGATTGTCTGTCTGTATTACTGTAAGTGTCTCCTCCTCTTGTTAAATTGCTCTGGGCCTGAAGGAGAATCTGATATTCCTGCAGACCTAGGGGGCAAAGATGTAGTCCTTCAAGTTTGTGACTTAATTCTGTTAGAGAAAACATGTAAGTAGGGACGGCTAGAGGATGACCTTTTTTTGATAAAGAAAAGTAAGTTCCCAATATTTTAAACATTTTACAACTTTATTTTGACTCTTCCAAGTGTCTGGTCATTTAACAAAAATTACTTGGCATATACTATGTATGTAAAAAGCTTTGTTAGACATAGTATTCCTAAATATATTTTGCTGAAATACATTGTCAATCAAACTGACCCTGCTTGTAGAGATTCAGGGTTTTTTCCACCAAAAATTTATCACAGTTTTGTAAAGTTTGTTGAAATAAACTTTATCATTATATCATTTTGTGTGTGTGTGTGTGTGTGTGTGTGTGTGTGTAAATGAGTAAAACCATTTTTGTGTGTGTGTGTGTGAAGACTACCTCAGTCCCAGCAAAGGGAGCAGATTGTGTTTCTAATTATGCATGCAGGTTAGCACGTATTGCGTAGTTTGTTCAGCTCTTCCAGCCACCACAGCTCTTCCGCTAACCGTGACCCTCAGTCCTCTGACTTGTCTACTCCCACACCTTTATCTTCCTTCTGTTTTCTCATCTTTCCTCCGAACTGCCAGTCTCTATCCACTTGGTTCTCAACCTGTGGGGTACTACCCACTTGGCAGGCATTTCTCTCCACAAACATTTACATTACAACTTGTAACAGTAGCAAAACTACAGTTCTAAATTAGCAACAAAAATATTGTTATGGTTGGGGTAGTCACCACAACATGAGGAACTGTGTTAAAGGATTGCAGTGTTAGGAAGGTTGAGACCACAGCATCCATCACATTAATAAAGTGGTACCCTACACTCTGTTTCTCTACATTCTACTAAGTGTAGAAAATCCAACAAGTTCCAGTGGAACAATCCCAGTTTTCTGTATTTGCACACTGGCAGTCAGATGCTGCAAAGAAAAGGTCACATAATGGGGCTGGTGAGATGGCCATGCAAACCTAGGGACTGAGTCAGGTTCCTGGAGCCTACATAAAGGTGGACCGGAAGGACTGACTCCCTGACAGTTGACCTCTGACCTCCACAGGTGCCCTGCACCCCACACTCTCACACACTTACACATTAATAAATCATTTAAAAAGGCAAGTTGGATTGATTCTCTGAACTCCCGAATGCCTGCCTCAGCTATCTGGCAGTCCTATTGTAGTCATCTGTTAAACTCACTGTCCGTTCTCCACTGTCTTAGCAAGTTTCTGTTGTCAGGATGAAACACCACAAACAAAAGCAAGTTTGGGAGGAAAGGGTTTACTCAGCTTATGCTTCCATATTATTGTACATCACTGAAGGAGTCAGGACAGGAACTCAAACAGGGCAGGAACCTGGAGCCAGAACATGGAGGATGCTACTTACTGTCTGGCTTCCCCTGGCTTGCTCAGCCTGCTTCCTTACAGAATCCAGGACCACAGCCTACTGATGGTACCACCCACAATAGGCTGGGCTGTCCCACAGCCATCTCTAATTAAGAAAACACCCTACAGGTTTGCCAATAGCCTGATCTTATGAAGGCATTTTCTTAATTGACATCCCTTCCTCTCAGATGACTTCATTTTGTGACATAAATCTGGTCAGCACAACCACCATTGGGTTTTTTTTGTGCTTTCTCTCTGCCTTGCCCATACCCTCATCCCCAAACTTCTGAAACCCTAAGTCTAGAACCTCAAAAGTTGACCTTAGAATTCCATATAAACTGATGACATGACAGCTCATGACGGAGGTTTTTAATTGTAGACATAAGAGAACAGCCAGAGGCATCTGAAAGAGTCCAGAGAAGACAGAGAAAGTGGTAGACAGAACATGGGCAGCAGGCTGGGCCTGGCCAGGAGAGAAGCAGGAGCAGAGGGAGAGGAATTGGGGGGGGGGGGGGGGGGGGGGGGGGGGGGGGGGGGGGGGGGGGGGGGGGGGGGGGGGGGAAGCTTGGAAGAACAGTTGGGGGATGGGGGAGAAGGAGGATGCATACCCAAAAGAGCAGTGTTGTAAGGAGAATGAGTGGCTGAGGGTCGGGAAGCCAGTGAGCTGGGGAAGTTCAGGGTGGGGGGAGGTGAGACGAGCTGGGATGCTAGCGTGGACTTTGAAATGTGTAATATAATAAGCACTTGAGATGCTGAGGGACCCGGAGGCCAGCATGTGCTTGTGTGCTGATAGGCACCACAGCTATCCATTTGTCCCTCTGACCCCAGGAATCTGGGGAAATGGAGTTTCCTCAAGATGTAGTAAATTCAAGTTATAAAGTTTTGTGTATGGTTTTCTCTGTAGAGTGGTCTTCACATACCTGGACCTAACGGCCCTTAGCTCCAGAGTCTTCCGCTTCCTTTCTACTGTGTTCTCCCTGTCTGAGCACAGAGTTAGGAATGGGGTCCTCTGGCTTTCTAATTGAAACTGGAAGAAGAGGATCACTTTTATCTGAGAATGACAGTCAAGAAAGATGTTTTGGACTCAAAACTATTTTTCCATTCTCAGCATTCTTTCACAATCAAGATGATAAATAGCTACTTTTTACAGAACATAGGTTAAGTTAACTTTTGCAGAAGATAGATCAAGTTTCTTGATTTGCAACTAAACCGATTGTAGTTTTATTTTATTTTTTTAAATCAGTGCCTGTAATTGAAAATAAGTTTATAAAGAATCAAGGTGTATACATTCAAAAGTATTTTAGTTGGGCCCATCAGGAAACAGATGGTAACTCAAGTTAAGGTTTTAATCAAAAGACAATTTAAAGTTGTAGGCAGGAAACCATAGGAGGTGTACAGTGCTTGGGGCTGTGGTAGGAGGCAGTTCAGAGCAGTTATGCTTCTCCTGCCTCTTGCCCAGCTAAATAAGCTGATTGAAGAAGAGGAGGCAAGAGAGTGGCCTTAGCCAGGGGTGACTGTCCACTTAGAGGGGGACAGCAGCCAAAAACACTTCTACTGAGGAGTAGTCCAGGCATAAATAGCCTCATTTGCCCCTTTCTTCCTGTGTCCTCTCAGGGATGCCCATTAGCCAGTGTGGTAGCTTGATGTAATGGACCCTCATAAGCTCACTGGGAGTGTCACTTCTAGGAGGTGTGGCCTGGTTGAAATACGAGTGATTTGTTGGAGGAACACTGTGAGTATGGGCTTTGAGTTCTCATATATGATCAAGCAATGCCCAGTATCTCAGCTGATTTCTTATTGCCTGCAAATCAAAGATATAGAACTCTCAGCTCCTTCTCCAGCACCATGTCTGCCGGCATATCATCATGTCCCACTATGATGATAATGGACTAAACCTCTGAAGTGTAAGCCACCTCAATTAAATGCTTTCCTTTATAAGAGTTGCTGTGGTCATGGTGTCTCTTCACAGCACTAGAAACCCTCTACCTAAGACAGCCAAGGTCAACTAGAACCAAGCCTCAAAGAGGAAGGTAGAAAGAGGGTCAAAGGGACAGCCAGGAAAGATCTGCCACAAAGAGTATCTGATGGTACTGGCCCTTCTGTTAGTCTTGCTAGGAAGGAGAAAGCATCTAACCTGCAAGAGAAATTAAAAGAAATCGGAAATATTGTAGAAACTCAATATAACTTTGGGGAATAGATAGTGCGGTTTGGGTTTTAGAAAATAATTTGAGATAAGTAAGACTTACCGAGATATGGTCTTAGCAAGATCAGAATCGGGGTTTAGAGGGGCCATAAGCTCCCTGAGATGAGAAGATGACAAGCATGGAGGAGGTGTGGTTCTCTGGAGGAAGCACATGGTTCATGATGCTGCCAATATAGTGAAGGCAATGAATGACAATGTGTCCATTTCTAGAGTGACAAAATGAGCAGCTCCTAGGTTGGCTGACAATAAAGTGGTACTCTTAGGGAACTGGGGTAAGGACAGAGGGCAGGAAGGTGTGAGGGAGCAACTGGGGAGGGGGAAGGACAAATAGACTTTTCTCTATTAGTATTTGGCTACTTGGTACAAATACAGAAACACTGGATTATTGCCTTAACATAGAGCTGAGGATTTGCATGTATTTTTTATGCAGTAAAATAGAGAGGATGGACAGACTTCAGCTGTTAGTAACATGACAGATATGAGAAAGAGAAGAATGTAGGTCAGGAGTACAAAACTGAGAAAGCTGGGCCCTGACTAGGTCTAAGAACTATGGTAAGGCAGATGAGAACGTCCCCTGATCAGCCTGGGATGCTGCCATTGATAATTTATGGTGTAGAATAGATCTGAGTTACAACAAGCATGATGGGAGAAGTTCAGGAATGTCGAGAGCATAGGAGTCCAGGCTTTTGTACTTTAGTTATGCTCTGAAGGCCAGAGGACAGTGGTGTGGAGGACCAGGTGAAGAGAGAATGTCTGAGGTCTCCATCTCAGAAGAGCTAAGCTGCTACCAAAGAACAGGGTTTTCATGTCAGTGGCGGTCACAGAGAACCTCCAGGCTTCCTATTGTCCTATACACCAATGTAGAGTGACTGCAGGGGGCTCGGTCCCCACAGCAGTGCCCTGCTTTGGATAGCAGGAGAGGAGGAGACACTCGCTAGTTTTGGACAGGTAAGCTGAATCAAGAATGGGGAGTCACTGTGGGTACAGCATGAGGTGACTTGTTGGTCTGGCAGCCCCAGGTATAGTGGAGGGGCAGCGAGGAGCTGCCACACTGATGGAAAAGCAGCTGCTCTGATTTCCACAGCCTTTCAGGAGACTTGGTCATGGACAGGCCACTCGGGATTCCCCTGCACTTTCTCTGTTCTGACAGGCTCTCACAACCACACCCCGTTTCTCTTCACTGCCCCCTGTCTTGACTTTGCAAATCATACAAACAAATGGTCACTGAAGGGTCTTCCAGTTGCAATACCCCAGTTGTCTGGGTGATGGTAGGGACACTGACTGTGATCTCAATGGTCCCTCATCAAGAATGATAGTGTTCAAGTTTTGTGAATAAAACTTCATTGTGTCTTGAAATTTTATTTTTCAGTACAATGAACATTTATGAAAACTGTAGCCAAACTTACAGGGTGATTTCGTAATGTCATTGGAACCATTTCACTGACTCACTAATTCTAAGAACTAGTGTAACATTACTGGTAAGAAATTTGAGGTACAGAGAAGTGATGTCCCTTATCTAAGGTTATTCTGCTAGTACACATCTGCAACAAGAATGTATAGTCAAGGTGGCATACTCAATGTCCCTTCATCCGCTCACTGAAGGCACCTGCATTTCTGCCGTACTACTAGTAGAAAGAAAGATCCCCTGGGCTGTGCACGCTCTGTCCGTAGGTGTCTCTCTGGGGTTTCCTCTGTCTCTCTGGGTGCTGCACCATAGCTTGTGAAGCATCCAATAGCAAAAGTGGCTTGTCTACTGGACCAATTGGAGCAGCAGTAGTGGATGTGGATGCCTAAGTTGGAGAGGGAGGTAATTGGCACTTGTTTTCTAGTTATATCTGGGGAATAAATTTCATTGGAAAGGGAGAGGGCAGGGAGGGCCTGCCTCATCCCTGCCATCTGTTGATTGGTGTCTCTTCCAAAGAGAAAACGGGTTTGTCCAGGCTCTCGGTTCAGGGGACAGTCCATCATAGCAGGAGACTCAGCTGCGTGAACTTGAAGCAGCTGGTTACATCTACAGTCAGAAGCAAGCAGCAGTGACTACATGCCCACTAACACATTGCTTCCTCAGTACTTAGAAATCCAGGCTCCCCTGCCCAAGCAAAGGTGCCGCCCACAGCGGCAGATCTTCCATCTCACTTTATGTAATCAAGATAAGCTGGCACAGGCATGCCCAGAGCCACATCTCCCGGGTGATGAGTCCAGATTCTATCAAGCTGACAACGCTAACCAGTGGTCACAACTGGTTGAATCCTAAAATCTCAAAGGGCTCACAGTGTCCTTGGCATAGATTCCTGAGAGGCAGAGGTAGAATTAACCTTCCCATTGCTGAGTCAACAGCCTCATAAAAGCTCTATTCCAGTCATATTTTATGTGCATACTAAAACTCATTTTCTTGTCCCTGGGGACTGTGTGGCCAATGAGCTACAGGAGTATTAAATCTTACATTCTAGATTGTCCTGGGTCCCTATCTTCTTTAATGACAACTCTGTGTTTATTATGCCTTTCACTTCTATTTTTTTTTTTTTTTTTGCACATGACATAATGGTTTTGTAAGTGATCCATTTTAGGGTCGGGACTATGGAGTTTGCACGTGTGTTATCCTGGATTGTAGCTCAGTGGTTCAAAACACCTGTCAAGCGCTAACAAACAGCTGCTGCTGCTGCAAACACCGTTGAGTTGCCCTGGGTGACAACTAGCTGACACTCAGTAACATTTACTTGATGAACAACGGTGACAGGATTAGTCGCATGGTGAAACTGCTGTCATATCATTAGAATAGCGGACAGAGACCATTATTCACCCAGCGCATGCGCAGCACGTGGTTTACATGCTTCATTTAGTTTCCTAACAGTTCTAACAGGAGGTATGTTCTCTTTCTCCTCTTCACAAATACCCGGTGACAGGCTGGAGACAAAACCAAGATCTGCTTTCCTAGGAGGGTAGACACACAAGCAAGGTGTTTAAAATCCTGATTTAGGGGCTGGAGAGATGGCTCAGAGGTTAAGAGCACTGGCTGTTCTTCCAGAGGACCCGGGTTCAATTCCCAGCACCCACATGGCAGCTAACAACTGTCTGTAGTTCCAGTTCCAGGCAAACACCAACATAAATAAATAAATAAATAAAGTTTGTTTAAAAAAAAAAGGGGGGGGGGCTGGAGAGATGGCTCAGTGGTTAAGAGCACCGTCTGCTCTTCCAGAGGACCTGGGTTCGATTCCCAGCACCCACGTGGCAGCTAACAACTGTCTGTAGTTCCAGTTCCAGGCAAACACCAAGGCAAATAAATAAATAAAGTTTTTTTTTAAAAAAAATCCTGATTTAATTTTCAAGTCCGTATCGAGAACCGTTGCACCTTAAAGTGGTAAAGCCAGAATTCCGGACGGGTTCTGACACCAAAGTTTTCCTCAGAGCACCCTAGTCGAGAAGATGCTGGTGGGTAGCCACCTCCAAGGGTGGCCAGCCTCGAAGTGGCTGGTGAGAGCTGGGTTGTGTGGGAGCCTGCTGGGCTTCAGGGGACAAGCCACGGGAAGCTTGCAGAGGTGAGAGCCGGGCTGCTGCAGTCAGTGGAGGCTGATGGAGAACTTATCGACCCCATTTCACTTGGTCCTTCTAAAGAGAGGACTAGATTCAGCATCTTGTCACCTGTGAGTTGCCAGCCGCGTGTGTCCGGCTAGGGAAAACCAGGTGGCAGAGGTTGGGGCCTCCTGCCTTCCCTGGGGTCGGGAGGGAAACAGAGAGGAGACAGGGAGGCTGGTGGCAAGTCCCTTTCCTGTCCAGCCTGCTGCACTTGGCTGCCCCGAGGGTCCAGCTTCCCCCACCAGCTCACATGGGAGCCACTGCTCCCAGCACCTTTGGGGATGGTGCAGTTTAGCGCTGTGTTCCTGACGTCCACACGGTGGCGCTCTTCACCCACCAGAATCTCAGCTGGGAGGTGACTCCCCCATTGTAGGAACTCAGGAAGCAACTCTCACAGCAAGTCTGTCACCAGAGCAGCCACCAGACATCTGGATACAAAGATCTGTGCACTCAACCCCTCTCCCTTCAGGACAGTTCCAGAAAGGGCCCCTGGGGAATTACAGCCCGGGTGGGCTAGATGTTCAGAGACCAAAGTCCAGGGGACAATGGCAGAGGTGTGGGAAAGCCGGATTTTGGTTCAGACTCTAGACGGATCCCAAAAGGTTACAGAAGTCAAGAGATCGGGAGGTGTCAGGGGGCTGGAGGGCGCCACCGGGACTTCAGTGTTTGCTCATCCATCGGCTGGGTGGGAAGACAACACTCCTGGAGAAGCCCGCCCGGGGATGGGGGTTCTAACTGCTGTCAGTGGGGTGGGCCAGTGAGTTCTTTTGGTCCTGGATACCTGAAGGTCAATCATCCTGAAGTCAAGCCAACGGGTGGGTGGGTACTGTTTGGGGCACCTTTCCAGATACAGCGAGGGGTGTCATTAAATAGTACTTGATCATCTGAGACATTACTGTCTTGATCAGGTCATTCTCTTTTGACTCACAGAAAGTGTGGGTGCTGCTGCATTGTGAGGACAGAAGAGCCCGGCTTTAGAGCCAAGTTCTGGCTCTGCGATACTGGCTGTGACTTAGACAAGCCACAAGCCTTGTTACTGGGCTTCTCCTGCGGTACAGTACTTAAAATAGCACTCAGCATACAGGACACAGGAAATCACTGGCTCTCAACCTTCCTAATGCCGCGACCCTTTAATACAGTTCCTCATGTTGTGGTGGCCCCAACCATGAAATTATTTCATTGCTACTCCGTAGCTGTAATTTCGCTACTCTTATGAATCATAATGTGACTATCTAATAGGCAGGCTATTTAAGACCGTAGGGGTCTTGACCCACCGGTTGAGAATTACTACAATAAGGAAAATTTTCTCGTAAAACTACCAATTACTGAATTCCAA
Organism: Sigmodon hispidus; assembly: GCA_004025045.1. Classification (NCBI taxonomy): domain Eukaryota; kingdom Metazoa; phylum Chordata; class Mammalia; order Rodentia; family Cricetidae; genus Sigmodon; species Sigmodon hispidus. The sequence continues at coordinate 21,593 of PVIH01010528.1, forward strand.
CTCGGTGCTAGAACATTCCTGTTGGTCTAGAAAACACTGCCAATAGGCTAGCTGAGGCTGAGTTGTTCTGGAGCCCTCTGACACATTACCTTCTGCTTTCTGTGTGTGTACACATGCGTGTGAATGTGGGTGTCCACATCCAAGAGTGTACATGTGGAGGCCTGAGGACCTCTGCCCTTGATCCCTGACCTCTACTGTGTTTGAGACAGGGCCTCCTGATGCTCTCCACGTATAGCCTCTCAGGTGGTCCTTCTTTATGTCTCTAACCTCCCACCAGAGCATGGGGACCAGCTTGCACAGGGTTCTGGCTTGCATGTGGATTCTGGGGATTTTAATTCAGGCCTTCTCACTGGCAAGCAAATGTTTTTACTCACTGGACCATCTCCCCAGCAAACCTGTTTAGATAGGATTTTGTAGTCCCAACTGTTCTTGAACTTGTAACAATCTTTCTGCTTTAGTCTCCACTTCTTGAGATTACAGGTATATACCATCTGCCCAGCAACCATTTCTTCATATAGATTTCCATTTACAAATCTATTGCAGACTGACCATGCAGATTTTTCCAGATTTTTCTTTTTTTTCTTTTCTTTTCTTTCTTTTCTTTTTTTTAGCAGTGTACTTTTATTTACAAAGAGTGGAAGACAAAAGGATCCCCCAGTTCTACCCATATTGTCTCACCTTTCTTGTCTTGTTGGAAGGGGGGGTGGGGAAATAATAGTGTCAAAATCCAAGTAACAGTGAAGAGTAAGGAGATGACAGGATTGGCCACTGGGGCTCAGACATAGCAGTAAAAGGAGTCATCAAGCCTGGAAGGAAATCTGAGGGATAATTTAGGAATGTGACTTTTTTCAAAAATAAAAAATTATTTTTAAAACAAGCAACCAAGAAAGGATCAAAACAGGCTCAGTTTGCAGTGAAAAGACTTGATTAAAAAAGAGGGGGGTCCTCTGAAAATGTTGTCCAAATCCTAGATAAGAGGCCAGTGAGGCCATGGTCCTGTGCCAGAGACAGCAGGGTCGCCCCCCCAGGTCCCTGATGAGAACAAGCTTGTGGCTTTGCAGAGCAGGACCATAGGCTGACCATGGAGTTAGTCTTCCTGGAGTCTAGCTTTAGGCCTTCATCCCGAGCATCTCTAATAGTGGCCTCTCCTTCTCCCTAGGGACATGCCGGCTCAGGCTCAGGCTCGTTTACAGGAGGCAGGGCAGGAAGTTCCCATCATCTCAGGGCACCATGGTAGAGGAGTTACCACCTCCTACTCTGTGATACAAAAAAAGATACTCAAGAGGCTGATTACATAGCATGGCTAATATCACCAGCACGTGTCCCCAAGCCTTATACTCAGGATCTGTCCCCTCAGACAATCAACCTGCAGGAAGACTGGAAGCTGGTCAGCCATTACTGTGAGAACCCGGTAAGTCACGAGGAACACTGACCTCATCTTCCTCCTCACCTCGCTCTTCCTCCTCACCTCGCCTGGGCTCCATGTCCCTGATTCTCCCCTGGTACCCTCTGGTTCACACAGCGCAAGTGAGGCTTCTCTTTTCCTAAGTGGTTCCTCACTCAGAAGTAAGGTCTAGGATCCAATCTTTATGCACTGGGGGAATGGCCTCTTTGGGGCATACAGGTGTCACTTTCTGGTAGACAAGTGGCCAGTGATTCTCTGTCTAGTGCTTGCTTGGAGTCTACCTTCAAAGGCGAAGTAATGCAATCTTCTAAATGGACCTGTCGCGCGCCACCTCGCCAGCAAGGAAAACGTGACACCCAGCTCTTCTTTCAGCAGGTTTTTTTGTTTTTTTTTGTTTTTTTTAAATTAAACTTTATTTATTTGCCTTGGTGTTTGCCTGGAACTGGAACTACAGACAGTTGTTAGCTGCCATGTGGGTGCTGGGAATTGAACCCGGGTCCTCTGGAAGAGCAGACGGTGCTCTTAACTGCTGAGCCATCTCTCCAGCCCCTTCTTTCAGCAGTTTTATTCAGGAACCTTGAAATCTGACTTCTGATGATGGCTGATTCTGACTTACTCATTTACAACAGGAACTGACTGATTTGCTACATATTCTCTCTCATTCTGCTTCTGCTCTCCAGATTTTTCTTTATTTAACAAGGGTTTTTTTTTTTTTTCATACCCTCACTGTTCCACCTCCCCATCCCCCATCTACTCCTCAAAGGGGGTAAGGCCTCCCTTGAGTAGTCAACACAGTTTAGCATGTATTTCTACAGCAGCATTTTGTTACCTGGGAAGCATCTCCTCATGTTCCTCAGCTCACGTTAATTATCTGTGCAGGCTCAGTGTCTTCTGTTGCTGTAATCATGGCCATTTCCTTTTAAGGTTAATGAATAAGTTATAATTCCCTGATAATGGCTAATTCCCACCACACTCAACAGTGAGCTTCGGCAGCACGTGCATTGCTGCTCCATGGAGAGGCTGCTGGCCTGGAGATCTCCCCCTACACCTGCTAGGATTCAGGTACAGCCTGACAGAGAGGGATGTAGCTGTGGTGGTTTGTCTGAAGTGTGTGTCTGGAGGCCCCTTAGGGGAAAAAATCAACCTGAGGAAGGAAGGAGACAGGCCTTATGGGTTTGCCCCGTGATGAGATGGGGCAGAGATTCTGAATGTATCATGGAGGACATTTGTGCAAACCCTTCTAGACAGAAAAGAAAGAGAAGGTAGGATGTTTTGCAAAGCCTTGCTCATATAGGGGCACAAGCATGGAGGGTATCACTTTGTCACTTCGAGGGAGGCACAGAGCCGACTTGGTACCTGGCCGAGCAAGATGAAGAAGTAAGACTGTGTGGTTTGTCTCAATAGCTTGCATTACAAACATCTGCAGCAGCTTTCTCTCCCTCCCTGACCATATGTACATATATACATATATGTGAAGTTTTATCCATATCTGGATTCAGAAGGACATTAACACAGCGCCTGATGCTGTAGGAAGTGAGGCAGGTTCAGACTCCAGCAGCCTTGCTTAGGAAAAGGCTGATGGAAATAACATCTGAGATAGCAGGGGTAACCAGAGGGAGCATCTGGGAAGAAGATGAAATCTGTGAATTACGCTGTCACAACTGACAAGTTGGTCATAGAGGAGGATGGCTGGAGGGGTGGTGATCCTCTAAGGACTCAGGAAACCAGAATACAGAAAGCCCTGTTAGCTTAGAGCCTGCTAGAACTAATAACGATGACACAGAACCACGGCACCTGGTACTGTCCTTAAGGAATGGAGAGGAAGAGGTGAATGTGGTCAGATGGCTAGACTTGAGAAGCACCATTTGTGGCTTCTGCCTATGAGTGCTATTACTATTAGGGTAAGGCAAACCTACTGGTTAATAGTATGGGTTTGTGCTCTAAAAGCGTGGCAGAAGAATGCTGACTGTTCCTCCTGGTTAGAAGCCCTCCCCCCCCCCATCTTGTACTTCTGTGGTGAAGTAGTTTCACCCTTGTGAAAAATTCTGTGCTGACCATCTTCATGCAGAGCAACAGATGTTATTCATTCCCAGAAGCTGTGTGGCAGGAGCTACAACATTGCTACCCATACTCTCAACTCCTGATATTCACGGCCTCGTGACATTTCCTTATCTTGGGTATTGATGAGAGATGTGATTTATTCCTGATTCTGACAATATGACAAAGGTTGGGGGCACTCAGCTTCTCTAGACCTGTTGGGAGCTGCGTGAGTGCCGCGCCTTAAAGATGGCGCTGGCTTCCGCCTTCCGCCACCCCGACGGCGAGCGCTCCTCCGATAAACAACTCCAAATATGGTTTGTGCGGAGCTGACTCGCTTGCTTCCGTATGCGTGGCCCTATGGTAGAGGCCCACGTGGCAGTAGCTGAGTGGTGAACCTGGGGTTTAAAGCTGGCTGCACTGGCTGGGAGCGGCTGCTGCAAAGTTTTTTAAAATAAAGGACCTGGTCAATTGCCACGGAAGGATCCTGGTGCCGTGTCTTTTCCTGCTGGTCGGGGTTTGGCGCGGCGCGTGGACCTGTCTTCAGAGATGTCTCTAATGAGAATCCAGCCCTGGATGGCACCTGCCAGCCTTACTTGGGCTCCATGCTCAGGTCCTGTAAGATAAGAATGTATCTTGTATGAAGTGCTGTATTTATAGTATATTCTTAGAGTACAGAAAACTAAGATACTCTGATAAATACATTACAGGGACCATCAGTGATAATCTCTGTAAGGCAGCCTTTCTAGGTTGATGACATTATTCTTCTGAGTCATCTAAATGAGAATTGAGGGAGGTTGGAAAAGCCATTGAATCACTCTCAGATGGTGGGAATCTGAAGATGCATTGCCAACTAGAGCCCTTGATCCCAGATTCTTAGCTTGAAACTTCAATTTTAATCTTTCAGGTACTGTAAATTCTCACTCACACTTTTCACCACAGTAGGTAAAATCGACTTTTCCAGTCTTGACAGTGTTGGTTATTTGTTTAAACAATGATACTTTGTTCTTTGTCTTGGTCTTCTGAGCTTTGTTTTCTGGCTATTGTTTTTAGTTCACACAGTGTGCACTTACAATAGCCTTCTGGGGGTATTGTGGCAAGAAAGGAGATCTAATTTTAAAAAGTGCATCCAGTTTTTATCTCTTCAAGGAGGAAAATAAAGTTCAGATAAACTCTAAGCAGAACAGCTACACAGAGAACTGACATGGGCTGGTGTTTGGATGGATGGAGCTTAAAATGACCGACCATATATGGCCTGTTATGTTGGTCACCTTTCTGTCCATGTGACAAAGTAAGTCGACTAAGAGAGGGAATTTGAATTTGGTCATGGCTTCGGAAAGCTTGGTCACTGGTTGCTGGGTTGGCTGCTGTGGGCTTTATGCTGGACTTGGAAAGGGATGTGTGGCGGAGCAAAGCCACTCACCTCATTGGCTACCAGGAACAAACACACCCTTCAAAGGCATGTCCTCAGTGATCTACTTCCTCCAGTGAGGTGCTACCTCCTTGACCACCCATGGAGCTATGAACCCATCTCAATGAATCTGAAGTTCAGGAGAATTGAGAAAGTTGTCCAGAGCCACATAGCAGATAGTAGGTGGCATTTAAAGGCGGACTGTCAACTGGCCATGACTGCATTAGAACCTCCATGGTCTGATAATTTTTTTCTTTCTTTTCTTTAAAAATTCATTCATTCATTCATTTATATTTACAACCTGATCATTGCTCCCTCTTCTCCTCCTCTTCCTCCTCCTCCTCTTCTCTGTCCTTCCTCAACCCCATCCACTCTTCCTCTGTTTTTATTCAGGGAGGGGTAGGCCTCCCATAGACATCAACCAAACATGGCACATCAACTTGGAGGCCGGAGGAGGTAGCTCAGTATGATAAGGGTCCCAAAAGCTAACCAACGAGTTAGGGACCGTCTCTGCTTCCATTGTTAGGAGTACCACAAGAGGACCAGGCTACATGATGGTCACATTTATTCAGAGGGCCTAGGTCAGTCCCATGTCCCTGCTTGTCAGGTCTGTCTCTGTGAGCCCTACGAGCCCAGGTTAGCAGACGCTGTGGGTTTTCCTGTGCTGTCCTTGACCCCTCTGGCTCCTAAGATCTTTTCTCTCCTTCTTCTGCAGGATTCCCCAAGCTCTGTCTGCCTGATGTTTGGCTGTGGGTGTCTGCATCTGTTTCCGTCAGTTGCTGGATGACGCCCCTCTGATGACACCTGGGCTAGGCACCAATCTATGAGCATAGCAGAATATCATTAGGAATCATTACATTTATTTATTTATTTATTTATTTATTTGACAGTAGTGTTTGGTTCTGTCTAGGTCTCTGGGCTGCCCAGTCTCTGGGTCCTGGCCCTCTAAAGAGTGTCATGAGTGGGCTTCCTCTCATGGCATGGATCTCAACCAGTTATTGGTTGTACACTTCCACAATTTCTGTTGCATCTATACCAGCACATCTTGTAGGTAAAACAAATTGTAGGTTAAAGGTTATGTAGTTGGGTTGGTGCCTCAGTTCCTGCACTGGATTCAATCATTTCTAGATGGCTCTACCTCTGAACATTGTTACCCTGGGAAACCAAGACTTCAATACACAGTCAGTCGGGGATGTTTCATATTCAAACTGCCACAGATACATTTTGATTTTGCAGCCCACGATGTCAAAATAATCAGGAATGAGATATCATTCCTCATGCAGGAAGGGAAATGTCCCTGCGATCTCTAGTCATTCATGTGAAGGGCTCTTTGCTGTGATGGAACACCATGACCATGAGCAACTTCAGAAGGAAAGGGTCTATTTGCATTATTCCTCCACATCACTGAAGGAGGTCAGGACAGGAACTCAAACAGGTTAGGTATCACTGAAGGAGGTCAGGACAGGAACTCAAACAGGGCAGGAAGCTGGAGGCAGGAGCTGATGCAGAAGCCCTGGAGGGGTGCTGTTTACTGGCTTGTTCCTCATGGTTTGCTCACTCTGTTTACAGCAAGGGCTACCAGCCCAGGAGTGGCACCACCCACAATCACTAATTAAGAAAATGCCCCACAGGTCTGTCTACAGCCGGATCTTTTAGAAGTATTTTCTCAATTGATGTTCCCTCTATCAGGTTAACACAGAAATTAGCCAGGACACTAACCCAACCTTCTAGTCTGTTGGGTGAATACACTCTAGACCTCTATGGTTAGTTCCCACCCCGCCCCCCACACACTGTTTCCTATCTCTGAAGAGTTCCTATTCCCCATGCTTCACCAAGCAACAGTCTGAAATATGCAAATAAAACACTTTGGGAGAAAATTGGTCTAGAAGCAACTTTAAATTATTTTTTCCTTTGAGAGATCCCTACAAAGCTACAAAATTTTGCAAATTTATTCAAAGAAGGAAATACAAACTGATTTCTGAGGCAGTTTTCCCATGGCGTCATTATTAGAGAGCAGATGCCCTCTCTGTTTATATGGGAACAAAGAATCCTTTTAGTTAATGAAATCACAGATTTCAGATGCTTCTCAATGAGAATGCAAATAGTTTGATTAGGAAGACACTCACTGTTTTGTGTGTGGTGCTGTGGTGGCTATTGAATTTAATTGCAGAACAATTAAGATTGTAACACCCAGATTTTTTTCTAAACTCTTTTAAATAAAGCATTAAATCTCTTAGTCAGTTGGTTAGTGACACTGATTGTACTGTTTTGAAATCAGAAATCTAAGCCATAGAATCACTATGTGTGTATTTGTGAAGATTAGCATCCTCTGTCAGCCTGTGGATTATTTCATGAGGGAAGTACCTTTGTTCTTCTTCAGTTTCTCCTATATAATGCCTCCTTATGATGATGAGGATAGAGCTGATTCTGATGTGTGATGATACAGTTTCCAGGCGTATGACCTCATTAAATGTTGGTTATAACCACACAAATAAAATCCCATTTTACAGATTGGAAATTGTTCAGACATTAAGTTGTTCCAAGTCACATGGTCAGTGCATCGCAGACTCTCAAATATTTGATTTCAAAGATTACTGTGATTGTTTTAAGTAAAATTTTGGCACCATCCATAATGACCTGGGAAGAGTATTTCAGTAAGGGATTGTCTAGACCAGGTTAGCCTGTGGGGGTGTCTATGGAATGTGTCTTGATTATACTGAGATGGGAAGACCTGTCCAATATGGGTGGTCCTAGTCCCTAGTCACACAGTCCTGGATTATACTATGATTGGAGGAAGGTAGCCGAGCATAGGAGTGCTTAGCTTTATGTTGGGAGCCAAAGCCTAACTTAGCCATATTTTAGCTCCTACAGCTAGCCATTTACCAGCAGTCAATACCCTAGATAGCCATTTACCAGAAGACTACACCCTTATTGTTTTAAGCTAAACCATGACTCCAGGCTTTCTCCTTGACCTTCTCAGATCAGCAGGTGACATCCTCCAGGCCCTCAACTGATAACAGATAGATTTCCATATCAATTCTACCCTGTCTGTTACTTCCCCTCACAGGTTTGCCACCTTCTTTTGAATATCCCACCCCTTTCCTCCCAGCTACCTGCGTGGCACAGATTCTGTATAAATATTGGCTGAAATAATAAAGCTACGGGGAACTTGATCAGAGATCTTTGTCTTGTCCTTCCGTTCTTTGTGTTCCTGCCTTCCATTTGTTTCATTCCTAGGTTCAGGTCCACGCTGAAGACCCTGCTGGCCGGGGCAGCTTTACATTTTATTGATAAACCTAGCTGTCTACCCTGGGAACTCCAAACCTCCCAATAGGTACAGGTGGGGTCCCTTTTGCATGGTCTTTGTGGGTTATTGCAGGGGTTACTTGGGAGGACTGTATTTTGTGTGTTATTGTGTGGGTTATTTGGGAGGTTTGCGGCTGATCTCCCTGCAGGCACTGCCCTCATGGAACTGTCCATGGTGGTTCCTTTAAAAGCCTATAGGTCATTAGGATCCTCCAGTATTAGACATGGTGCTGAAATTCTTGCCTGTTCTAATCATCGAGTTCCTACCCCTTTTTGCTGGGCATCTTTTGGAGGGAGGGGAGTTATTTTTAGGATATACACTTATAATAATACCTCTCCTTTAATTTTTATGTGCTTATGAATTACAGAGACATTAAGGGTTGTTTTGTTTTTTAACAAAAATTAAGTCTGGCTTGTTTTTCTCATGTGTTAACATAGATTTCAGATTTTGAAATGCTAATTTTCTGATGATTATAAAAAGATGCATATTTATCACATAATAAAGTAAGAAGTGCTATGTTATGAGAGAAATCATGGGCTACTTAGTACATGTCATCTGGGATCTTTTATCCATAGTCTTTAAATTTTAGTAAAGCAGAAAGATAAAAACATAAAGGTCTATCTGAGTTAAATTTGGGGGATAACTCACTCTGTGGACCAGGATGCCCTTGAACTCATAGAAATCTGTCTACTTCTGCCTTCTGAGTGCTGGAATTAATCACCATCTGGTTTATGACGGTCACTTTTTAAAGAGCAAAAGAGAAACTAATGTGTTTGTTTTCTGTGTTATCATTTACCCATAATTTAGTGCTTTTATCTATAGTCTGTGTAAATAGTTTACATTCCTGTCCTGGTACACTCAGACATGGCCATGTGACTTATTTAGACCAGTAAGGTGTGAGCCACTTGAGAGCAGAAGTCATTGAGAGTCAGCATGTGCAGTCTACAATGCCAAAGGACTAGTATGCTGTCCATTTAGTCTACCTTACTAGTTGGAGTCCCCAGGTAAAAGGGATCAAAGTCACAGCTGATGCTCACTGGTTAAGTGGGGCAAGGGAGAATTCAAATATAAAGGACCCATAGGAAAGTGACCTCTGAACTTTGGCAGTACAAGCTGAGATGATCCTACAGGTTTCTGCTTTACAGAGAAAACTGCCAGACATTCTTCAGGACACAGGGAGAAGCAACTGATGACCTATACCAAAGTAGATGAAATAGTTCTTCAAATTTCCTGTTTCCCTAAAAGGTACAGCAGAGACTCTAGGCCTATTGGCTGAAGATGGATGCCCCAATATTACAGAGGAACTTTGAGTGACTGTAGAGGTAGCCAGATGTCTCTGTCATTTCCAGAATTTGGAAGTTTCTTACAGAGCACTTCCTGTGTACTCAGGTAATATTATATCCTTCTGTGGTCTCTGATGTGATTGAAGATTATATAGTTATAAGTATAGTTTTTCTTTGGTATAATAAAAGGTAAATTAGATATGAAATCTTGAGCTTATAAGGTAGATAATAGAATCCTTTTCAATTTTGCTAACTACAAATAGACTAGAAATTATAACTGTATCTTACTTAATAGCTGTTTTGTTATATGTAAGTTTGCTATGTTGAATTTAAAACTTTCCTTTTTGATTAGACAAAAAAAGGGAAGTAGTGTGGGATGTCTGTCTGTATGCTGTGAATTATCATTGGATAATAAAGAAACTGTTTGATCTATGGCAAGTCAACTTACAGGCAAGTAGGAAATCCAAGCGTAGATAAAGGGGAAGAAGGGCAGAGTAAGGTAGAGATTCTGTGAACTTCTGCCAAGGAGAAATAGGTAAAAGAATTCAGGTAAGCCACATGATAAGACAGAATAATGGAAATGGGATGCGTTAAGATGCAAGAGCTAGCTAGCAATATGCTTGAGCCATAGACAAAGCAGCATGAAATTAATAAAAGACTTTATGTGATTATTTGGGACTGCTGTTTTGGATGTTGGGGCTAGGCTGGGCCAAAATATACATTCTACAGCCTGGTGTCAAATAATTGGAAAGCTCTTTTTTAATTCTTTGCTGTTAACATGATATTTCTTACAAAATTCTGAGGCATCTAGCACATTTTCTATTAACAACTGATCAATTTCATTATTACCTTGTGATAGAGGACTTGGTAGACCTGTGTGGGATATATATATATATATATATATATGGATTCTACTTTTAATAATATTCTGTGGTTGTATTAATAATGAGGTTAATTCTGTATTATCAGGAATGAATCAGCAGTTTCAATATGTAAAACAACTCTTTATGACAGTCAGTTACTATGTTAAGAGGTTCTGTAAAGTCCATTAATAGCATAATAATAGCATATAATTCTGACTTCTGGACAGAATTATAAGATCTTTGAGCCACTTTACTTAAATTTTTTGATTTGTAACCTGCCTTTCCTGATTTGTTTGCATCAGTATAAAATGTAGGGGCTCCAGAAATTGGCTTATCTTGTATAACATGAGGAAGAATCCAGTTAGTTATTTTTATAAATTGAAATTTTTTTGCTTTAGGGATATGTTATTATTCTCTCCCAAAAAATTATTACAGGCTCTTTGTCAGTGTTCACCATCTACTCATAATCAATAAAGTTCTCCATTAGTTAAAAGTACAACAATTTCTGCTGGGGCCTTTTCTTGTCAACTGACAAAGTCTTAATTTTCCTTTAAAAATCAAATCAGAAATCTTTTCATATGTTTTTAACTTTTTATTCAGCCCATGTGGCAGAAATATTCATTTTAATAAAACTGTTTTTTTTTTTTTTTTGCATTATAACTTCTGTAGGAGAATGCTTAGAGGGTAAAATGACCAGAATGCAATCAAGATCTGGATCCTCATGTTTCACATATGTATCTCGTAATTTCTTTTCCACTAAAGCCAATATTCTTTCAGCTTAATCAGAAAATTCTCTAGGACTATTTAAGTTCTTTTTACCACTTACAGTTTTGAATAAATTAACTAGTTTATGATTTTTTTTATTCCAATAATGGGCCATATATGATAAATATCTCCTAGAAATTTTTGAAAATCATTAAGAGTTTGCAACCTGTGTCTCCTGAGTTGTACTTTTTTTTGGGGGGGTTCCTAATGTTTTGTAGACCTATTTTATATCCTAAATAGTTAATAGAATCTCCTCTTTGTATTTTTTCAGGAGCAATTTATAATCCCCAATCAAGCAAAATTTTCTTCTTCAAATGTTCTTTCTAATGTATCTATATTTGGGTCTGCCAACAAGATATCACCCATATAATGGTAAACGATAGATTGTGGAAATCATTTGTATATTTCTTCTAATGACTGTTGTACAAAATATTGGCACAAGGTGGGACTATTTAACTTTCTCTGTGGAAAAATTTTCCATTGATATCTCTTTACAGGCCAAGAATTATTATAAGTGGGTAAATTTTTTCTTTCCTTTTTTTTTTTTCCGGTCCAGGCGCTTTGGGAGCCGCCGGTTACCGCGCAGACATGGCTAAGTCCGAGAACCACACCACACACAACCAATCCCGAAAATGGCACAGGAATGCCATCAAGAAGCCCCGATCACAGAGATATGAGTCTCTGAAGGGGGTCGACCCCAAGTTCCTGAGGAACATGCGCTTTGCCAAGAAGCACAACAAGAAAGGCCTGAAGAAGATGCAGGAGAACAATGCAAAGGCCATGAGCGCCCGCGCAGAGCTGGGGAAGCCCAAAGTGGTTCAGCCCAAGATGCCAACGGGCCCCAACAACAAACTCACCCAGCTTGCTTTGATGGCTCACCCCAAGCTTGGGAAGAAGATCAGAGGCTCTATGGCCAAGGGTCATAGGCTCTGCCAACCAAAGCCCAAAGTTCAAACCAAGGCAGCGGCCTCAACTCCAACTCAGGCTCCCAAAGATGCCCAGGCCCCAGTGAAGGTCCTATAGAGGAGTTTTCTGTCTGCCAATGTGAAGACAGTTGGACTGGCTTGATACACCTACACACTATTGCAGATGATCAGGACCCTATGCTGTTTTTACAAATAAACTTGAGACAAGAAAAAAAATTTTTTTTTTCTTTCCTTGTTCTTGTAGAGATATAGTAAAGAAACAGTCTCTTAAGTCAGTAACTATAATAGGCCATCCCTTAGGTAATAGGGAAGGCAAAAAAATTCCAGGTTGTAAAGAGCCCAGTGGATCAATCAGTTTATTTATTGCTCTTAAATCTGTAACCATTCTCCATTTCCAGATTTCTTTTTGATGACAAATACAGGAGAATTCCAAGGGCTGGTTGATTCTTCAATATGCTGAACAGTTAATTGCTCCTGTACCAACTATTCTAGGCCTGCAATTTCTCTTTTGTTAGAAGCCATTGCTGAATCTATATAGGTTTATCTGTCAACCATTTTAAAGGTAGAGCTGTGGGTGTCTACAGGGTCAGCAGCTCTTGTGCTATGTTTTTGTACAACCTGAATAGCTAGTGACTGTTTTTTATGCTACCTTAAAATATTGTTTTCAGAAACGTAATTATGTACCTGAGCCTGGAAGGATTTTAATCTGGGTGTTCCATTGTTGTAAGAAGGTCACGATCCATAGATTCATTGCTATATTAGCCATACATGGCTTCAGCCTCCCTCTGTCCTCTCTGTTCTTCCAGCCCTATGTATTCAAGCCATCTCACACTTGTTTTTACCTGAGATATGGTTCCAATTCCTAGAAACTGAATTTATATGCCCTTTAAAGGTCATTTTAGATGCCATAATTGTGGGGTTATGATTGAAATATCTGCCCACAAGTCAACTAAGCCTTGGATAAAAATATATTTATTTGTATTTTCAGGCCTTTGTTCATTTATGGAAATCTGCTAGAATATTCATTTTGTGTTTTTTCTTGAAAATTTTGGTTTCTCCTTTAAAGTTGTTCTATTATTCACTGCTATATGGTTCTCTATATTAGGCACTGGATTTTCTACTCATCCTGAGGAAGCTATTTCTCTACTGTGAGTGGATATGATTAAACCATCTTTGACTTTGAGAACTGTGTTTTGGGAGCCTCCTGTGAGAGGCCCCAAGAGGTATTTCCTGATGGTAAAGGGTTGCTTTGTTTGTCTCTTGTAGATCTACACTCATTGGTCCACTATCAGCCTTTGCCACATTGTCTGCATAACCCAGAAAGTAAGGACCTTCTGTTTGAATCATTCCTAGGAGGAATATAAGTTCTAGGAATGCCCTGCATACAATTCCTTTTTATATGGCCTGGTTTACCACAATTAAAGATTTGATTCCTTACCCTAACATTGAAAATGGTTTGACCTACGTCATAATTGAGAGACTCAGCATTGATTTCATAATGACTCCATTCCTCTAGGGATGCTAATCTGATCTTTAGTGGCATAAGCATACTTTTACATTCCAAATTAGAATGGTCAAAAGCCAAAAAAAGAATTAGTTCTTTCTAACTTTTGGATATGATACTGCTCTATGTATATTGCCTTGGTTAACCTCTGTATAGAGTCAGTATAAGGTTCTTTTAAGACTTGCCTGACTTTAGTATATGGGTCAATTTTCTGTCCTGGGTTTTTGTAGTAAGAAGTTTATGGCCTGGACTTTTGGGCTTAGCCTGGAGGTTTAGACCTACTCAGCCCTGCTGCCACTTAGCCCCAAATAATCACACAAAGGCTTATGCTAATTTCATGCTGATTGACCTATGGCCAAGGCATATAACTTGGTAACTCTTAACTCTTAAACTAGCCCATGATTCTTATCTTGTTTAGCCATAGGGCTTGGTACCTTTTCTCAGAGCAGCATTTCAGCTTCTTTCCTCTGCATCTGCTGGTGAGTCTCTCTGCTGCATCTCTTTTCCCAGAGTTTTCTTGGTCTATTAGCCCTGCTAACAATTCCTGTCTGATTTCTGGCCAATCAGCTTTTCATTAAACCAGCAGGAGGGACAAGGTACCAGAACATAATCCTATTACAGGTTTTTGTAGTTCAAGGGTAGAAAGTTTCCAAATGGGGGATTCTGTAGGCAAAATAGGCAAGATTAAAGAAGCAGAACATAACAAGGTGCTCATAACAACCCTTTGAAACAAAGGTAGGATTGCCAGATGGTCATTACAACATTGCCATTCCTGGAACAGGCAGCACATGCCCATTTGTAGTCAAGGTTACAGGTGGGACAGAGGTTTGATCATGAACAGGAATGAGCCTAGTTTGTCTTTACTATAAGATGGCTTTTAAACCTAAAATGGGGACAGTCTAGTTCATTATTCCTGCCTTGTCATATGGGCCCCTCTCAAGTCCCTGAGAGTGTCTTAGCATTCCTTATCTGGGGAGGTAGGGGACAAAATTTGTAATGCACAGAAATGCATGGCCTATTCATAAGTTAAACCTGTTTGGCTAGCATATAAAAAATAAAAATTTAAAGGCCGTGTAATCTTGGTATGTGTGGTAATTTGAAAGAAAATAGCCCCAAAGAGGGTAGCACTCTCTTTAGGTGGTGTGGCTTTGTTGGGATGGGTCTGGTCTTGGAGGAGAGTGTAACCATGGAAACAGGCTTTGAGGTCTCCTATATGCTCACTCCATACCTGTTGCTTGTGAGTCAACATGTAAGGACTCTCAGCTCTAGTACCATGTCTGCCTGCACATCACCATACTTCCAGCCATCATGCTCTCAGCCTTGATGATAATGGATGAAACATTGAAACTGCAAGCATCCACCTCAATGGGATGTTTTCCTGCTCTGACATTTCTGACTGTGGTCCCAGAGAGGAGGTAGGAGCTGGCAAGGGAAGGAGTGAGCCAGGCATGACGATCAGGAGAATCTTGCAGCCTGAGTAACTGGCAGCCAGAGCACTTCTTTATTTATACAGAATTTAGTAAGCAGAGATACATTCATGTTGTTCCAAAACATGAACCATATCATTTTTGTTTCTGGATACGTGTTTCACTTCTTCTTGCTCACCTTTTAGTCATCATTGGTAAATTATGATGGAACAGTTATCTTTTCCAATCATTTCCCCCCAAATTTTGATATCACTGATAAACAGTTATCATTTTTACTCATTAATCCCATAACCTAATTTTTAAAAATCCAGATGCATATGACAGCCTGTTCTCAGGCTGATAGTTCTGGTTGCTTCAAAGATGCTAAACCAAAATAAAATTTCCAAGCCAGCCTAGGCATATTACCATGTCCCACACAGTGCACTGTTAACTCTTAATGGTTAGAGTGCCCAAGAAAAGCCCCAAGGCTAAAGCTGCTACAGTTTTTATTCAAATTCTGGCACAATGCAATGTTTTTATTTTATATCTTTATATAATATGTTTATATGTCTAATCTTGGCAGTCTGTTGTTCTTTGCTTATATGACACCACAGTGGCTCTAAATAAGCTTATTCTTTCATCATCTTTCCAGTCTATTATTTGCTCCTCAGTATAACTCTCTGTGTAGGGCAGAGGTAGCTTCAAATAATTTAACTTTGTTGCCGTATATGCTACACAGTTGCCTGACTGTATAGTGGGAAGAGACTTGCAATCTGATCTGTGACCAATTCCTCTAGCCTGCCAAATCTTGTTGACCCTTTAAACAAGGGTTTGCCAGGGCCCAGCAAGACTGGAGTATTAGCTGGGTGGGCAATGGGGCCATTCATCAGAAACATTTGCTTCATCACTGACCCAGCTGAAGAGACAGGAAGCAATCATATCAGCTCTCAGCAAGTCCAGGGCTCTCCAGTTTCATAGACTACCTGGGGTTGTCATTTTGATTATTTTGTTCCTGAGTAATTACAGGGACAAACGTTTCAAGAATGTCTTGTAGTCTCATAAAGAGACCTCTGGATTCTTTCTTTATATCATAATCTTTAAGGCATAAGGAAGACCTTCACGTAGATAAGAATATCTCCCTAAAAGTGGGAGGACTTTCCTGGGGAGCTTTAAAGCTCCTGGGATAAGGCATAGATGATTTATAAGAAGTTTCCCATCAATCTAATATCCTCTAATTGGACAAATATTGAAAGCCCTCTCTCCACTGGGGCTGGAGAGATGGCTTAGTGGTTAAGAGCACTGACTGTTCTTCCAGAGGTCCTGAGTTCAATTCCCAGCACCCACATGACAGCTAACAACTGTCTGTAATTCCAGGTCCGGGGGACCTGGCACCTATAGCAAAACACTAATGCACATAAAATAAACATAAATAAGATTAAAAACACAAAGTTCCCCAAGTATGCAGCAGGCAGAGATCAAAGACAAAAGTGGCATGGTGGTCATCACAAGGCTTTGCTTTGCTAGATCTTTGTCAAGCAGCTGTACCAGCTTTATGACTTCTGCTGTTTCTATCAGATGTTTCTGTACTATTTTTCTGTATAAGAGTTGTTCTGGTCTGGGGAGGTGTGGAGAAGAAAGAATGACCTGATGTGGCGGGAAGGGGAAGGGACCTTGAATAAGAATATACAGGGATAGAAAGCGTGACTTCTTTGTTCATAATAATAATATTAAAAAATAAAAATAAAAAAAATAAAAAAAAGGAGCTGACTGGCCAATAGCTGACCAGGACAAGGTTAGGCAGGAGAGACAGATTAGGAGAATGCTGTGAGGTAGAAGAGCAGACTCTGGAGTAGTGTACATGCAAAGGAAGCAAGATATGAATGTCCCATGCTGATAAAGGCACTGCCATGTGGCCGAGCATGAATAAGGAATATGGGTAAAAAAAAAAAAAAAAAGAGTTGTTCTGGTCATGGTGTCTTTCCATACCAATAGAGACCCTAACTAGGACAGTAAGCCAATAGGTACTATAGACAGACATTTTGTCCTCTTTGCCAGGGAATTTCCCTTTGACCAGCCCTTTACATAAGGACTGATAAGGGACAATATACTCACCTCTGTAATTATTTCCTGCTGAAGTTAGATTGCCATTGCCAGGGCCCAGCAAGGCTGGAGTATTAGCTGGGTGGGCAGTGGGGGCATTCATCAGAAACATTTGCTTCATCACTGACCAGGCTGAAGAGACAGGAAGCAATCATATCAGCTCTCAGCAAGTCCAGGGCTCTCCAGTTTCATAGACTACCTGGGGTTGTCATGGTGTAGATCACTTTTGGAACAGTTTGCATCTGATCTCTGGGTGATTTCTACTAGCTGAGTGGAACTCTGCCATGACTGATACAGACCAGGGACAGAAGTTCAAGTTAAAGAACTTGGAGGAAACTGTTATATTTGGAGTTTCCCCTCAGGGATAGGCAATAGGCAGGGAAGCTTATGCCGCTAATTGACAGGAGTGTGTATCTGGAGTATGTTTGATGTAGAAGAGGTAGATTCAACTCTTATGACTTTCTTGACTCCTTGAAGTTTACATTACTATTGTTTGTAATCTGTATTGAAATCCATATTGTACAAAAGCAGCCACCAGATATCTGTAAAACAGATGGAGAAGACTCATGTCTTTAAGTCATAGCTTAAAGCTATGGCTCTGGGTTAAAAAACATGAAACTTTTTTTTTTCTGTCCAGAGGGCTGGCTATATAAACTGCAGAGAGATAATTTTAGCATGATGTGAAGCATCTTTAAATTTATATTTAGCAGATAACCAGAGGAAATGCAAACTCTTGAGCTTGTGATTGATAATAGTACTGAGTGCTTTTTCAGATTATTAAAACTTCATTGATTAGTATTAAAATTTGAATTTTTGAAATCTTAATATAACATTAGCACCAAGTAATTTGTAATTATATATTTTAAACCATTGTCTTAGATCCTTATAATTTATTTAGATTTTTATGCCCTCACATGTTTATAATTTAAATAATTTTTAGAACTTTTGTAATAACTTTAAACTTTTTATCTAGTTATTTATCTGAAGCGAGGCTTCCTGTGTACAACCAGGCGGCTCCCAAACTGTGGCATGGAGACTTATTATTATAGCCTAGGCTTGTTTTTAACTGGGTCTTAGAACAAAATTAACCTATTTCTATTAATTTACTTTTTATTATGCAGCTTGGTTACCTTTGCAGTGAAATACCCATGCTGCTTGCTCCGAATTCTGGCATCTCCACTCTTCTTCCCAGCATCCTCTGTGCCTATATATCCTGCCTAGCTATTGACCATTCAGCTTTTTATTAAATCAATTACAGTGACACATCTTTACACAGTGTAATCAAATATCTCACAACATTTATCATTGGACACACATGGTTGGTTATCGAGAGCAATCTTTGGAGTAGCAAGTTTCTTTAAATATTAAAACTTATATCTGGAACCTGCTTATCTTTTAATTTGAAGCCTGTTAGTAAGGCAAACCTGCCTGTGAGTTTGTCTTTTTTATTAGCACTAAGAAATGTGACCTAAGAGCACTAGAAAAGTGAAGCCTAGTTTTTATATATAAAATGCATAGGCCAGGCAGCCGCTGGTAAATTGACAAAGCTACACAGTTGGCTATCAGCACCATCTCAGATCTAAGGATAAATTACAGCAGAAAGTATAATTCAAATGATCTATGTATCAATTAAAATTACAGAGACTTACCCACTACCTAGATGGTTGCCCTAGGCTCCTGTGATCTTGATGGCTTCTTGGAGGGCATTGTGACCATAGGTCTTCAGCTGTTATACAGAACAAAATTAAACCTTTGGTTGCCATACAAAGCAATATATCAGCCTTCGACCCAAAAGCTCTGAGAGATTTTCCTGTAGATGAGGAGCTTAGGAAGACTGCCTATTTTGACTGTAGACAGAGTAAGGCAGTCTGCCCAACAGTGTATATACAGTTCATGTAGGACCTTTGAGGCAGGTGAGCCATGAGGCAGTTTCTCCCCAAGTGATTAATGTTACCACAATCCAAGTGGAGTCCTCATGCCCCACCTGCCTTCCTTGGAAACCTTAGAATTCCCACTAGGAACTGGTATTCCTCTCTGTTATAGGAAACTTCTTCCATTAAACATTTAAAATGCCATATTCAGCAGATCTCTGAAAGTTAGAGGACCATCTATTTAGTATACTTGACATTAAATAAACTTGATATTTTTTAGTTGTTTTAGGTTTAATTTTGAAAACATATACAAGGGGCTAAATAAAGCTTGTTTCTGTAAATGAATTACATTTGTAAGAATTTGATAATTTATAAGGTGACTATTAATCTGCATGTCTCAATTATCTTTAACAGTGTATAACAAGGTAGTAGCTTTTATAAGACTAGAATTCTACAGTTTTATCTCTATTAGGTTTAGCCTCAAAAAATTACAGTTCTTAGGGCCGGAAAGGTGGCTTTGCAGCTAAGAGCACTGGCTGGGCTTCCAGAGGTCTTGCGTCAGCTAGAAACAGAATGATAGGTATTAAAAAGCAAGGTTAATAAATCTAGAAACTTGCCCAGAACTATAGACATTATGGATTAGATCTTTGTTTTAAGATTAACTATATACTTTTCTAATTATTAACCCTGTGCTCTAAGTTTTAAGTTATACTTTATTACAGATTTCTAATTGTATACAATAAACTTATAAATTCTGAGGTACAGGAAGTCCATGTGATAGAAGATGCTTTACCTTGCTCTTTTATTTTCCTCCACAATATCAGATATCACAGTATCTCCTGACATAGGCAGAGGTTCTCCAATTTCAAAGACAGATTTTCAGTGCAACAGAATAGCATAAACAATATTTTTACATTACCAATACCTAAAATATATTTGAACTCAATGACCAGAAAGAAATTTTGAGCCATGAGAAGAAGCAGCAGTAATTCAGGCCTGGGTGGGTGGGGAGTGCTCAAAACTGCCCTCATTGCAGGCTCAGGGGCACGGTGACCAAACTGCTCCAGCCCAGCAGCGACTAGAGCTTGGTTCAGCTCCTGAATCCACCTGTAACTGGAGAAGGTTAATGAGGGAATGAAACACACGCAAGATGGAGGCAGTTAAAACAAAACCAATCACTTTCCCCAAGACCAACCCACAGAGACAAGACACAGAGCAGAAACAACAGGGACAGGGAAGCAGCAGTCGGGGTCGTTCAGAGTCACCAGTTTGACCAGACAAAACTTTAAAAACAAAGATGAGGCTTTTTCTCAACTGCCGCCTTGCATAAACCAGATGCCAGAAATCCACCAGAGGCTTCTTATGTCTTGGCTTTCCTGGTTCATTAGGCTGAGCCTCTCCAATTTCTGTCTTGACATTGTGTGCTTGGCCTATCCAATCTCTTAGCCTCCAGTATTACAGAAAATCCTCAGGGTTCCTAGGTGCTGCTATGTAGCCTAGGCATGGGAAGCCTGACAACGGGTGATCAGGTGCCAGGCCTCTTTCTCAGCCCCCAGTCTCATCAGGGCATTCTCAAGGCTCCAAGGTGGGTCAGATAAAAAACTGGAGGCTCTTGCCAAACTCCCATTAACCAAAAATAACCAGACAGGTTATACAGTGTCTTGCTTGTTTTCCTGAATGGGACCACGTTGGATGTCATCAGACTACTCTGCCTCCATGTCCCCATATCAGGGTTCCACAAACCAAGAACAAAACCAAATGCCACAGAAAAAGTTAAAATGTTCTTATGACTTACCAAAGGAGGCCTCCATAAAGACAGAAGAAAAGGTACTTGCAGTCTTTAGTTTTTTTCATATGGCCATTTACTCAGGTAGTTGGATAAACTGAAGGTGTATCTCAGGGCCATCAAATGTCTCCAAGGTGTTCATTTCTTAGAGAGTGTTGGGAGCCAAAGTCTAACTTAGCCATATTTTAGCTCCTATAGCTAGCCAGCAGTCATTCCCTATTGTCTTTAGCTTAACCATGACTCCTGATAGTCTGGCTTGATTCTCTCAGCTCAGCAGGTGACATCCTCTAGACCCTCAACCAATAACAGATAGATTTCCATACTAATTCTACCCTGTCTGTTACTCTCTCACACAGGCCAGCCACATTCTTTTGTATTTCCCACCCCCTTTTCTCCCAGCTACCTGCATGGCAGAGATTCTGTATAAATATTGCTGTAACAATAAAGCAAGAGGAGGACTTGAACAGAGAGATTTGTCTTGTCCTTCTGTTCATTTGTGTTCCTGCCTTCCATTTGTTTCATTCCTAGATTTAGGTCCACACTAAATACCCTGCTGGTCGGGGAAAAGAGAGCAGCTCCTCAGTCTAAGGGGGCCAGAAGGAAGGGTCAAGCTTCTGAATTTCTCAGTTTTGACTGGAGTATTGATCTTGCTGGGGCCTCCAAATGTTAATCTCATGATGTGAGAAAAAAGACTACTGACCTAAATCATTATGATCACACTAATTGAAGCAAGCAATTAATTAAAGCAGCTTTTTAATTCCTGTAAATGTGCTGCCTCCTCCTAAGGCAGGACTTAAGAAGTTAGCATTGAATGTGAAGAAAACAAGGTTTTTGTAGCTTAAGAGTAAGGGGTTTCCAAATGGGGGATTTTGTGGGTAAAATAGGCAAGGTTAAAAAAGCAGAGAATACAAGGTAGTAATAACAACCTTTAGAAACAAAGGTAGGGTTTCCAGATTGTTAATAGGTTTTCTGTTCCCTAGTAATAGGGTTCTCTGCTCACCAATGCAGTAAGCCAGCTCAATCCAAAATTGAAAAAAAGTATAGCAACAGATTTATTTGAGCAAAGCAACTGCAGAGTGTGTTCTTCAGACCTAGAGATAAAAGCCAGAGAAGCCATACTTTGAATTAAAGTAGGGAGATTATATAGTTGCAGGCAAGGAGAGATGATGTGTCTCCTAAAGCTGGGGTTGTGCCCAAATGTAGTCAAAAGCTGGAGCACTTAGATGGGGACTTGGGCTATCCACAGCCAAGATGGCAAGGCTTTTTAGGAATGAAAAGCTTGGGGAAAGGAAGCATATGAGCTGAAGAAGTTTAGGATAAGAGACTGGTGAGAAGAACAGAGAGGAGCCACAAGTCCTTAGTGATCTTAGAGGCCAGCATGTGCTTTGGTATGCGCATAGGCGCTACGGTTAGTCACTTGTCCTGAGTTTCTTTTGTACCTAACAATATTCCATATAGAATAATCAAGAACTGCAAGTATTTGCATGGTGATCCTAGTCAAAAGACCTATAGGTAGAAAGGGCAAACTTACGTAAGAGACATCTCTTTGTCTTCTACAGGATACATTTGTTCTTTTAGGTGAAAAGACCTGATCTCCTTGAAGATTGGTGTCATATTGGGAAAACTGTCTCTGGTGTTGGAAGATTGTGTCAGTGGTAATAGCTAAACCACTGTCATAAATGGAGGTTCATGCTATCAGGTTTATGCATAGCCACCATTCTTGTTAACATGGCTGTCACTCATGAGCCCATGCTATCAGAACTGAGATGGGTGATATTAGAGACTGGTTGACATCAAGTCACCAATTCTTTGCTGCGCTTGGCTGTTTGGTGCCTGTTCCATTGTGGATGACCTCCATGAGAACTTTGTAAAAATCATACGAAATGTGCTTGCTTTTTAGCTGTGGGAAGTGTAGAATGCAAACACATTTACAGAAGGGGACATTATGCCCTGAACTAATCTGCATTCTGTGATGTGTCTTCTGTGTCGTTATAAAATTTAACTCTCCCCTTCTAGAACTTATACATCTTAGGAAACTTTTCACTCTTCATCACGAGTTCTAAATATTGTGATGTCATTGATGCAAGATACTTTATTCATGTTTTTCAGAACATCTGGATGGTCTAAGTGTTTCTATATTGTATTGTATATATACTATACTAATATTATACTATACTATACTACTTACTATAATTTGAATCTAAAGTGTCCCCCACAGAAGCATTTATTTAAGCATTTGTTCCCCAGCAGGTGGCGCTGTTTTGGAAGGCTGTGAAGCCTCCGGGATGGTGGTCTAGCTAGCAGCAGTAGGTCTTTGGAAACCAACATCTGCTTCTGGTGCTGGCTAAAAGTCTGTATTTTCAGATCCTTCAAGATATAACCAAATTGTGCCAAAGCTCCTGCCACCACTGACCACACTGCTCGATGTATCACACCTTCCCTCTAAGATAGACTGTTCTCTCTCAAACTGTGAGCCGAAACACTCTTCCTTTAAGTTGCTTCTGTTAAACATTTATTGCAGCAGGGAGAGAAGCAGATAACAGCGGCAGAAGCAAGCAATCCAGCACAGCCCTGGAGCAAGACTGCACTGTGCAGAATTTTCTGTCCTGTGAGTGTGAGATATGCATTCTCTTCCTGATGGGAATGAATGCAAATGCAGCCATGGTTATGTGCCATGTTCCATATTTTTGTTGTTTGTTTTTTGCCAGGGTCAAAGTGGATGAGGATATGGCCAGGACCACTAGCCTTACACTCAAATAGTTTTTCAAGTTGGCACTAATCTGTGTCATTTCCTCATGAAGCAGTCCTAATATTTATGGACTCCTTCAGTCAGGGTTTGGGCAGTTTTAGAAACTTCTGTTTGGCCTTTCCTTCATACAGTATCTTACCCCATAGATCAAGGAACCAATGCCAGCATTCTTCTCTGCCAACATCCAAGTGTGTCCAATAGGAAATGTGAGAATATTGGACAGCACTGAGCACAGCAGGCCCATGCGAGCCAACTGTGGGCCAGAACCCCATTTATTGCTTGGTTCCCATGTGGTCACTCCTGCTAGTAGGAAGCTATGTGAGCACTTAGGGTTCCTGAGTATTAATTTCAATGTAGAAGTCCTTGAAATATCCACATAGCCTTTTGCTCCAGCGCAAAGCTTTTTAAAGAAACAGAAGTAGACCCCTTGGGAAGCCCTGGGGACCATCATGGAACACAATTACTATGGCGATGCTTCAGGGTCATATTCTTTTGGTCACCATAATTAGTTCAGGAACAATCCAATGACATGTAACCATGCACTCGTCAGGAATCTTGAGAAAGACCCTTGCATTATTTCTTAGAGGGGCATGAAGGAACAGGAATGTAGTTACATAAACTGCTACAGCCATCAATGACATGAGCCAGAGGTTGGAAGTGACACTGAAGAAGTGGGAATAGAAATGAGAGAATAGGGATCACATCTTGGACACTAAGTTCTAGATCAAGTTTTGCTTGACTGAAGTGAGCCACTTTAATTTCCTGTTGGTTTACTTCACTCTTGACATAACCTAGAGTCTGCCAGGAAGAAAGAACCCCTTGGTAATGACTGATGTGAATGGCATGATTCCCAGGCAGGTGTATCTGGGGTGTATGAGAAAGTCAGCTGAGCAGCCTTCTTCCATGGTCCCTGCCTCTAGAACTCTGCCTGACTTCCCTCAATAAAGGAATTTTAATATTATATTTCATATATGAGCGAAATAAACCAATTTCCAAGTTGCTTTTGGTCAGAGTGTTTCATCATAGTGACAGAGAGCAAACTGGGACACTCCCCTGTTACTCCAGTGTGAGGGATACTGTGGCCTAGCTGGTCCACAGAGAGAGGCAGCAAACTGAGACACTCCCTGTTACTCCAGTGTGAGGGATGCTGTGGCCTGTGGCCTAGCTGGTCCACAGAGAGAGGCAGTGTTTGTGATAAAGAAAGGTGCTAACTGCAGCTTCTCATGTGATTACATAGCAGAATAACCAAGGGAGATTTTCAACACCCAAGTCAGCCTAGAAACTCTTCTGTGTATATGTCTGTGTATTTAAAAATATGAAAAATTATATAACCCCACTCTAGAGGATTTTGATATAAACTTAACCAACCACTGAACCTCTTTAACCAAGAGCAGAACATATTTTACTGTTCATACTCTTGTTCTGGACACATAACCTTGCTAATTCCACTGGATCAATGCATAGTCAAGACCCCACCATACACTTCTCAAAGACCCTACTGCTAATTTTGATCAGGGGATTAGCTCTCTTAAGTCTTCCTGAAGTGTGGCCTATTCGGCCTCTTTCTATTTATGTACCTGCTCTCATCTTGGGATTTTGTCAGGTTGATCTTTTTATATTCTATAAACTCATCTAGTTATAGTAGAGCCAGGGAAACACAAGGTGTGAATTCACGGTACAGTTCCCTCTGATGGGAACAGGTTACCAGGGGGCGGAACCAGAAGAACAGATATTTAAAGGAGAGAGTGGGAAGTGAGCACTGAGAAGGTAAGGCCTTTGCTGCCTGGAGGGTTAGCCTCGTTTTGTTTCCTCGCCTAGTGAGGCCACCACAGCCTCTGTTCTTTTTTATCTATCAAACAAAAATTTTTAGAGTAGTTTCTTCCAAAGCAAAACAAGTCAGTAATTGCAATTAGCTGGTTCATCTGAACCAGAAGAGAGCTGAAAGGGTCAGAGGAAGAACGTGCTCTTGGACTATTCTGGTACAATAAAAAAAGGATGTGAGTAACAATCTAAACTATGAGCATATCGTCACTGACTGCAGAATTAGGTGATTAGAAAGAAGCCTTTCTGAGAAGTTTCCTCCAGCTGCAACCCACTGGAGATGCCACCAGGCTGAGGAGTATGAAGAAAGGTGCAGACGGAGAGTGAGAGACACACTAAATAATAATTCTTTAGGTTCTCTGGAGAGAAAACTCTTCAACACTCCATGGTGTTTCATCTTGATATTCCAGAAAGACCAAATAATGGCACCATGGTAATTTGAATGTAATTAGCCCCCATAAGCTCATAGGGAGTGACATTGCTGGGATGTGTGGCCTTGTTAAAGTAGATGTGACTTTGATGGAGGAAGTGTGTCACTGTGGAGGTGGGCTTTGAGGTCTCCTGTCAATCACTTCTCACTGCCTGTGGATGAAGATGGAGGAATCTCAGTTCCTACCCCAGCACTATGCCTGCCTGCATCTCACCGTGCTGTCCATCATGATGGTAATGGACTAAACTTCTAAACCTGTAAATCATCTCAATTAAATATTTTCTTTTATAAAAGTTGCTCTGGTCATGGTGTCTCTTCACAGCAATAGAAACCTTATCTAACACAGAAGTTGGTACCAGGAACTGGGGAATTACTGTGATAGGCCTGACCATGCTTTTGTTTGAAGGAATGTGGACCTTGGACTGTGGATTAGAAAATGCTTTAAGTGATGTTTAATGGGCCATATCAGTAGCAGCATGGAAAACAGCGGTGCTGAGTATAATTTTTGAACTATGGGGGCCTGGCTCAAGAGGTTTCATTGGAGAAGACTATTAATATGTGGTCTAGAAATTATTTTTGTGATATTTGATAAAGAATGTGACTGCTTTTTTGCCCTTGTCTAAAGAGTCAACTTGAGGCTAAAGTAAAGAGATTTGAATTAATTCTATTGGCAGAGGAAATCACCAAACAGCTTAGTATAGACTCTGTCGTGTGGTTATTAGTGTTAACTCTAATGAAGATTTGTAATAAAAAGCAGCAAACTGAGCAAGAAAAAAATACAAAATGTAAACTTTGAGGGAAAAAAGAACACTAAGCGAAATGGAGTTAAGTCCTGTGTTCAAGGAGATAAACAGATTAAAAAGCTGAATAAAGGGAGTGGTGACCTCAGGGCAAGATCCTGCTCAGGTAGAAAGAGAAATTAAAGAAAAGCTTGGAGTATATGTGGGGGTAGTGGTGTATGACTCTGGGAGGGCTGGTGGATCTCTAAATTTGAGGTCAGTCTAATTCTACAGAACAAGTTCAAGGACAGTCATGCTTAGGCAGTGAAGGAAACCATGAAAAACAGAATGCTGGTGAAGGTGTAACTGAACAAGGAGACCATGTTTCAGTCCCAGCAAACAGCAGAACTTGTCAGCTTCAGCCATGTGTATTGTGGAACACTGCTCTTGTACATTAAAAAGATTTGTCACTCATTGGTTTAAAAACACTAATAGGCAGGGGTATAGGTGGGTTGACCAGATTAGGAGAATTCTAGGAAGAGGAAAGGCAGAGAAGAGGTTGCCAGCCAGACTCAGAGGAAGCAGAATGAAAATGCCTTACTGAGAAAAGGTACCAAGCCACATGGCTAAATATAAATTAATTTAATTTAATTTAAATATAAATATTAGTAATAAGCTTGAACTGCTGGCCAAGCATTTATGAGTAATACTAAGCCTACAAGTCAACTATTTGGGAGCAGCTGCTGGATATTTGAGAGTTTCTGGTAGGACAGAACTTCCTACTACACTTGAGAGTTCTGCTCTTAGAGTAAAGGACAGAAGAAAGGGGTTGTGGAATCTCTCGGTGACTAAGGAAAGCCACTGAAGCCGGGCATGAGTCAAGGGTATGTATCTCTGGATGGAGGCATAGAGAGGTCACTGCATCTGAAAGATCCCCAGGAACCCCAGCCCCAAGAACTCATGCACAAGTTCCAGGCTGTAAATGACACGAAGTAATTTTAATACACAGGCACCTGTGGGCGATCAGCAGCTTCAGCTAACTGAGCACACGTACAAAGAACACTCTCTCATATTATTTATACAGTGAGAGCCTATCAGCTTAAACATAAAGACATATCTCATTAGCTACTTTGAACTACATATAAAATTCCACTGAGGGGTGATGTGGTAAGGTTCAACTTTGGGGCAAGGTTGTAAAGTTTTTGATCCTGGAGGTGTTGTGAACATCTGGTTTGTGTTAAGATTAGACACTCCCGGTCTCTTCACCCTCCCATGGCCTTCCTTATCTTTTTAAGAAACCTTGACTGATACACTGAGGCTTTGAGCTGGGATTTTCTTGGAGACCCCAAGATACTGACGATGCCAGAGCTATGGGATACCAGCTGAGGAGAGCAGCCCACAGGGAGTGAAACCAGCCCAAGAGAAAGAAGTGTGTTGCAGTCATCGAAGCTGGAAGGAGTTGGCAATGTGAAGAGCGTTTTGACGTCAGACATGAAGAAGTGGAGTTTGGAGTCTACCCAGCTGGTTTCAGTCTGGTTTTAGTCCAGTATTTTCTCACTATGCTTCCTTCTCTGTATTTTGAATGGTAATGCATATCTTGTGCCATTATATGTTGAAAATACATGATCTGTTTTATGATTTTGATTTTACAGGGGATTATAGTTAAGAAATTGCATGAATCTCAGAAGAGACTTTGAACTTTAAAACATTGTTGAGGCTGTGATAGACTATAGGCATTTTTGAAGTTGAACTAAATGAATTTTGCATTATGATATTGTTACAGGTTTATGGGATCTAGGGAGTGGAATGTAATTGGCCTCCATAAACTCACAGGAAGTGGCACTATTTGGAGGCATGGCCTTGTTGAAGTAAATGTTACCTTGTTGGAGGAAGGGTGTCACTGTGGAGTGGGATCTGAGGTCTCCTGTGCTCAAATTATGCCCAGTTTAGTTCACTTCCTGCTGCTTGCAGATAAAGATGTAGAACTCTCAGCTCCTCTAACACCATGTCTATGTCTGCCTACACACCGCCATGTTTCCCACTATGATGATAACAGATTAAATCTATAAAACTGGAAGCTGCCACCACAATTAAATATTTTCCTTTAAACAATGGCTATGGTCAAGATGTCTCTTCATAGCAATAGAAACTCTAACCAAGATAGGTACCATAGAAGTCTAGACATCACCGTGAGTATATGCACTTGAGGATTTTTTGAAGTTCCCTTAGCTAGCTCTCTCTCTCTCTCTCTCTCTCTCTCTCTCTCTCTCTGTGTGTGTGTGTGTGTGTGTGTGTGTGTGTGTGTGTGTGTGATGATAGGCCGTGAAAATGTAGAGAGTGATTCTGGCTAGCACTGTTCTTGTCCTTTAGGCTTTCCTGGGAAACTCAATTCAAAACTGGCAGATAATGAGGATTGCTGTGCACCCAATGCAGAATCACAAAAATTATAGAAGGCTAGACTAGGGAGATGGCTCAGTGAGTGAAGCCCTTGGTGTGCAAACATAGGTCCTGGCTCAGATCCCTAGAGCCCACTCAGCATCAGAGGGGGAACAGTGTGTCACCTCACTGAGACCTGAGATGGAGCAGGAAAAATTCTGGAACCTTAGGGACTTGTTAGCTCACTGTTTACAGCAACCAAAAAAACCTCGTCTCAAAGAAGGCAAAAGGCAAGGACAGATAGACAGGGACCTCAACACATCATCTGTGGTACAGATACTGGAACCTATATTTTCTCTCATAAACAACAACAAAAAAAACTGCAAAGGAGAAACATCCTTTGCAAAGTCATATGACTAGAGTCAGATGCATAGATATCATTTGGCCTAATGTTCTTGGCCAGTTAACCCAGAGTTTAGCATCAAGAGCCATCTTTGCACAGGCCATAGCAGATGGGGTCCTTCTAGAGACAGCATCACTGTTGAAATCTTTCCCACCAATTATAATGGCTGGATGTGAGGGCGGAAGGCTGGCAGGCAGTGTAGAGCATCTGTGCACATCTTGGAGATGATTAGCAACAAGTATGGAAGCCTGATGGAACATCCAGTCTCTACACATTTTATGTTCTAGTGTTCTTAGTTAGCCAATATTAAGCAGCAGAATAAAAGTTTTCCAGAATTGGAATTGGCCACACCCTTCTATTTATCTTTGTTAAGCATTTTATGTTCTCTACTTTCTATGACCAACACATATTAAATGGATTGTGATCATATGAGTAAATTTGTTAACTTGAGTAAGCTCTTGTGGAGTTCCATTTTCTATAGGAGCATGAACAGCTTATAGTATATTCTTACTAATGAGACAGTTACAGAGAGACTTTTACTAGCTGGAGATGATAGCTCATGCTACAATGACAGCATGCAATGGCTGAGCAGGAAGACTGCAACAAGTCTGGGGTCAGCCTGGGCTACAGATGTAGCATGTCTGAGGTCAGCCTGGGCTACAGATGCAGCAAGTTGAGGTCAGCCTGGGCTACAGATGCAGCAAGTCTGCGGTCAGCCTGGGCTACAGATGTAGCATGTCTGAGGTCAGCCTGGGCTACAGATGTAGCAAGTCTGAGGTCAGCCTGGACTACAGATGTAGCAAGTCTGAGGTCAGCCTGGGCTACAGATGTAGCATGTCTGAGGTCAGCCTGGGCTACAGAATAAGAATCTCTTTTAAGAAGTTGTTTCCCCCCCTCTGTTTATAGTAAACTAATCAACTTCATTGTCTTATTATTCACATGTAATATTTTATTTTTATGTTTCTTTTCACTTTTTAAAATGAGCCTTTTTCTTACTTATTTCTAGGATCTTGTTTGGAAATGAATATGTAAACATTTAGTCAGGATTGCAAGTGAAATCCTATGTGCTTTCCATTTATTGTGGCATTTTGTGTTCTGATTGTACAGAAATTACATATGGGAATACAACCATATTTTGTTTGCTAGGAATACAGTAAATTATTTTTTACCTTTACCAGTAATCCCAAACTATAAACATTTGTAAATTGTCCAGTTCAGCTGTTTTTAATAAAATCACAAAATTTTGCAGCTACCACCACTATCTAATTCATTCTCATTATGCCTTGCCCAGTTCTGTGCCCATTATTCCCTTGGCTCTCTTGGTTGCTGGTCACCAATCTGCCACTGGCGAATCTGTCACCAGTAAACAAGTCTCTGTTAGTCAGACTTATATGATCATGTTACTTATTCTGCTCTGTATGGTGCCATGCTCACTCTGTCTTTGGCCATGTTTTTCTCCACATCTGAAGTGCTTGCTGAAAAACCATAAATACCCAAGTGTGATCCCCAGAAGCCATGTAGGAGCTGTGGGTGGGCAGCTTCACTATATTCACAGTGCCAGTTGGAGGGTACATGACAGAGACAGGCAGATCTCTGGAGCTCATTGGTCAGCCAGCCCAGCCAATTAGAGAACTCTGGGTTCAATGAGAGACCCTACATCCAAAAGCTCTTCCTCTGCTCCATCATAGTGCAAGATCAAGGTGAAAAGGAGAACCCCATGTGGGAGCTTTGCATCCAAAAACTCTGCCTTAATATCTGTGTTGGGAAGAGCAGGGACAGACTGACCCGGGTAGCCAAGGTGTTGGAGCAGCTCACAGGCCAGACGCCTGTATTTTCCAAAGCCAGATACACTGTCAGGTTCTTTGGCATCAGGAGAAATGAAAAGATTGCTGTTCACTGCACTGTTCGTGGAGCCAAGGCAGAAGAAATTCTGGAGAAAGGCCTGAAGGTGCAGGAGTATGAGTTGCGGAAAAATAACTTTTCAGATACTGGAAACTCCAGCTTTGGGATTCAAGAACACATTGATCTGGGCATCAAATATGACCCAAGCATTGGGATCTATGGCCTGGACTTCTATGTGGTGCTGGGTAGGCCAGGTTTCAGCATCCCAGATAAGAAGCACAGGACAGGCTGCATTGGGGCTAAGCACAGAATCAGCAAAGAGAAAGCCATGCACTGTTTCCAGCAGAAGTATGATGGGATCATCCTTCCTGGCAAATAAATTTTATCCAAAAGGCCAAGAAAATGAAAAAAAAAAAAAAAGTAAAGTGAAGGAAGATACTCTTGTTGACCTTTGAGTTCCACACACACATGCACACAGACTCACACAACTAAAACCTTTCTTTTGATGAGATGGCAGAAGAGCTCTTTTGAAGTTTTAGTTAAAGCGCTATCTGCTGGCAGTGCCTAGCATGCTGGGGTAGTGCCTGACATTTTGTTGGGGCAGTGCTTGGTACCTTGGGGCAGTGTCTGGCATATTGGTTCAGCACCTGGAATGTTGGGACAGTGCCTGGCATGTTGGGGCAGCACCTGGCTTGTTGGGTTAGCGTTTGGCATGTTAGGACAATGTCTGGCACATTGGGGCAGTACCTGACATATTTGGGCAGTGTCTGGCATGTGGGGCAGTGCCTGGTACATTGGGGGCAATGTCTGGCATGTTGGGTCAGCACTTGGCATGTTAGAATAGTGCCTGGCACATTGGATAAGTGCCTGGTATGTTGGGCTAGTGTCTGGCATGTTAGGGCAGTGCCCTTTCTCTTTCTGTATGTAAGCTCTTACACAATGTCTAATGCCTGATGCAGCATCTCTCCATTACTATTTAAGAATCCAAGGGTCGAAGGAAAGGCATGATAGCAGCTGGCAACCTCTAGCAGATGTTTGCTTTTATCCCTACATCCTCTGGCTCTGTTGGCCTACAGAGGGTGGGACACTTCTACCATAGATAGATGCACATGCCTTTGACCTAGAGTTGAGACAACCCCACTGTCTTTCACCTTGGATTCCTGGTGCTTCTGAATCAGCACACAGGTACAGTGCTGGCTGGGGTGACTGATCCTGATTTCCAGATCAGTTCTACATTACACAAAGAAAGAGTGAGCATAAAATACAGAAAGTTCTTAGGATTTCTCAAAGTCCTCCCATTTGGGATGACAGCCAGGGGGAACTTTTACTCCCAATTTGGACTGCTTGTGCCCCAGGAATGAAGGTGTGGGTTACCACAACAGGTAAGAATGTAGACAGCCAGGAAGCAGCAGGATAAAGCTACATAAACACTATGAGCAGGTAGGCTGTTATAGGAACAGGGGCTACAGTGCTGTATTTTCCCCTTATATTATTATGGATGCATGTCTACATCCACTGTGTCTTATTGTGTCTTTAGTATTTATAGTCACAGGCTTTACCTTACTCTGCTGTGAGTGTATTATTTTCTTCTCAGTTTTACCTCTTATCGCCTGATACAATATGTGTTTGTTAGAATTAACCTCATGTCACAATACTTCAGTTACAAGGCCCAGAATTGGAGAACGGATGTGGACTAAGGATCTTGTATCTTCCTTTGAGGAAAGCGTTGGCTTGGTTTTGGTTGCACTCAGGATAACTGCACCACATTAAGCAAAAGGATGGCATTGCTTTTGTCTTTATTTGTAGATAAATAATTTAAGAAGACATATTCAAAGTCAAGTTGTGAGGAGGGGTGGAGTGTGATGTCTTCTTGGTACATCGGCTTCATTGAACTGAACTTCCAAGTTATTCATTGGCCGTTCTCCTTAGTGTTAACTCCCCCCACCCACCTCTCTCTTCCTAGATATGACTTAAGTTCATAACTAGTTGGCTTTAGGGCAAAAAGATTCCTCATTTAGTCCAGTGGCCTGTGAGCAGAGCTTCAGTTTCTCAAAGGAAGAAGAAATGCTGCCTGTGCTCAGCAGCTTCCTCCCAGGGTAGCTGTTCTACCCCGCCCTTCCTGCTGTCCTTGCCTGGGATTATGCACACAGCCACTCCCTACAGTAAGGGTACTAATAAATATCTCCCCAAAGCCTGATCTCCAGCTCAACTCGGACTGGAACTGTTGTGCCCTGGTCATGAGATCTCCCTCCCCAAGAGACCACCAGAGACATGAACTGTCCGCAATGCATAAGTGAGATTTATTGAAATGCAAATCCCGACAAGGACCCCTTCAGGCACAAAGACATGGCCATGGCTGGAGGAGTTACTTGTTCCTCTGCAAGCTGGTTTTAAAGGCAAAAATCACCAGGTTATACATCAATTAGGGCATCTTACTTAATACAGACACAATTCTGACTAGCTCGTTTTGGGGAACTTTCTAGATTTCCTGGGTTATCTTAGCCAGCTGTTTGTCAAAGCTTCCTCCCTAGACTATCTCCTGGGTAGGGACAATCTGTGGCTATCAAGTGGCCCTAGGCTATCTCTGGTACTGAGACATCCATGGTTCATTAGCTGCTATTAGATAGCCTAGAAGCTATGTTTTGTACTTTGTACTTCAGCAGAACTCAGGCCTGTTTCAAACTGGGGTTCAGGTACTTTTGCTCAAAAACGGAGGCGCTTCTCTGATTCTTCAGGACTGGCCCAAGTGACATTTATAATTAGGCTAATAGTTCTTAAGAATAGTGTCCTGGCTAGGTTTTTGTTTTGTTTGGTTTTTCTCCAACATAACACAAGCTAGAGTCATTCAGTAAGAGAAACCTTGATTGAGAGACCATCTCATCAGATTGCCCTATGCAAGTCTGTGGGGCATTTTCTTCATTACTGATGGATGTGAATGCACCCAAACCACCTGCAACAGGGCCATACCAGGTAGGTGGCCCTGGGCAGTATAAGATGACATGCTAATCAAGCCACAGAGGACAAGCAGCACTCCTCTATGGCTTCTTCATCAGTTCCTGCCTCCAGAATCCTGCCTTGACTTTCCTTCATGATCTTAGGCGAAATAAACCCTCTCCTCTCCAAGTTGGTCACAGCACGATATCACAACCGCGGGAAACAAGCTATAACAACTGGAATGGACTTCAGGCAATGTGCTTCCTTTTCTTCTCTGTTTCCTTTCCTTCACTGTTTCCAAGAGTTTTTAAAGAATGTTTTAATTAAAAAAAATAGCTAAAAAATCATTTCATGCTTTAACCTAAAGCCACTTAAAATAACAGCTCAGGAAAAGTGATTTCACAAATGATCTAAAGTCTGTTGTTCTGTTTACAAACTATCTTACAGGATGCCAGCACATGCTTCTGAAACTTAGGGGTTTCAAAAACACAATTAGAAACAACACCTTTGGGGCCGAGGAATACTGAGACTTGAGTGGTACAGCATGTGTTCAGCATGGACAAGGCCCTGTGTTTAATCCCCAGTACCAGTCAACTAAACACGAGCACTTTGCCACACACAAGACCAGAGACCCCGTTAGTCTTTCTCACAGAACAGAATGAAGAACCATTCTATTAGATCCCATGGTACCTCTCTGTTTCTTGAGTGTTTGTTGTCTTCGGGCCCTTTTTAAATTCTGCTGAGTCTTGTACTCAGAATAGAGAACAGTATAACTCCTCAATTCTTCTTCATTAAGAAATATGCTGGAGTGGTGTACACCTTTAATCCCAGCACCAGGGAGACAATGTGTCTCTGTGAGTTCAACGGCAGCCAGGTCTCTACAGCAAGACCCTATCTCCTAGCCTTGCCCATAGTCCACTCTAGTGGAGACCTTTTCTCAAGCGAGGGTTCCTTTTCCAAGAGGACTCCTGTTAAATAAACATGAAGCTAGGCAGCAGAGCCAACACTTCTCAGTCCCTGTGATTCTCCAGCTACATCCCCTGTG
Source organism: Sigmodon hispidus (assembly GCA_004025045.1). Taxonomy (NCBI): domain Eukaryota; kingdom Metazoa; phylum Chordata; class Mammalia; order Rodentia; family Cricetidae; genus Sigmodon; species Sigmodon hispidus. Next base: position 56,576 of record PVIH01010528.1, read on the forward strand.
CTTTGCCTTAGGTACCCCACAAAAGTGCCTTGAATTAAGTGTTTGGATGACATAGTTTGGAAAGAAACACCAAAAACGGATTAACCACCAACTTCATGTTCTTTTTGCTTCTCCAAAAATAACAACAAAAACCAAAAAGTAAACATTCAAGACAAACAAAAACTACCAAGTTCCCCACCCACCACTACACCAAACCAAAGGCCCACAAAATAAGCAACGAAACAAAAAAATAGAGCTTGTTTTGTGTTCACTAAATACTTCCTGGACTGTGGTTGATATACCAAGCAACCTTCCAATGGAGAAAACGGACTTTCCGTTTGCCAGCAGGTATCAATTGTAAATAGCTTCTTTGTTAGGAGTGGATGAAACCCTGCATCCATTTTTTTATGTGGGTGCTGGGAATCAGATCTTCATACTTTCATAGTAAGTACTTTGCCACCTTTCTAGACCCCCAAACACCAGTTTTTCTTACCTCCTCCCATTATTGGGCTAACTGGGCTCCACTTGAAACGCTTCTGTAATATTGGCAGTGGTTATATTCTCTAGGTTGCCAACTGGCTGAAATACCCAAGATGGCTTGATTGCATGGCTGGCGGCTGATTTCTGCCACAGGCTGAGATCCTAGCAGAGACTGTCAAATATGAACCTTGACTTTTCTTCCATGTGGCTTTTGCATTGAGCTTGGGCTTCCTTAACAAGTCAAGAGAAATGGAAACTTAACGCTTGAATGCAAAGGTCCTACCTAAATTCTGCTTGTTGAAATCTATGATATTAATTGTATTAATCAGAAAGCTTATCTTTTGGTAGAGAATAGAATCTCATACAATGATCTTTGGGTAATATTTACCATAGTTACCCCCATGGTTAAAACAATTCATGTATCTCTTTCACACAAAATCATACTCACCTCTTCCCCCAAAGTCACATTCTGTTTTGGCTTTGTTGCAAAGTCTAGGAGCTCACTGTGTAAGCCAAGTCTAGGCAAAGAGGTCCTTGAGTGTAGTCCTCTGGCCCAGCTCCTGAGGTCCAGTCCCTTTGTAGGGATCACTGAAAGATCTAACACACAGAGGAGGAAAAGGAGCAGGCTGGCCACAGAGACACCTCCAGTCCAAAAGGAGATGGTGACAGGATGGAGAAGGTAGGCAAGAGCATCACATGTAAAAGGGTACATGTATAGAGAGGGAGCGGTCTGGGGCATCATGGGATCAGTGGGGTACATTTTCAGGAGTCAGGCTGGGATTCCTTTGTGAAGGCCCCAGACAGGGCTTTGGAGCTAGTGGCAGTTTGGAATTAAAATCTACCACTCTCTCCCATCTGGAAAGACTGCTTAGATTTTCATAAGGGGATGGAACTGAGGAGGCAGGGGTTAATTCCAGATGGAGACTTCTCTTACAGCACAGGAAAGAGACACACACAGGGACAATGTTTTGTCCTTAGGACAGTAATTTTTCATTTCAGAGAATGTAGTTTGTGGTCAAGAGCTTGCTTTGGAATTAGAACACAGTTTAAAATCTGTCTGCTGCTGCCACTGAGGCAAGTGTTGCCCAATGTCTTGGCCTTGATTTTCTGTTTGAAAAGAAAATTGCTGTCTTCTTTGTGTGTAAAACACTTAGGCTGCACCTGACATGACAATTCTGGCAGCACCGGGAATGGCCCACAGTCATCCAAGCTTTCTACCAAATGGTGCGGTGCAAATAGCTGGGAGTTTGAGAGAATGGTTAGTGAGCATCAGCTGAGCGGTTTGGGGAAAGACAAAGGACTCTGAGCCTCATTTTCCTTCCAGAATGGGCTCTGGTGTGGGCATGGCCTTCCTGCCAGCCTGTAGATAGGACAAAAGAACCTTCTGCAAATGCGGGAAATCCAAATACCAGGAACGTGTCACTTGTGGTCTTATAAATGCCACTCAGTAAGGATCTGTTCTCTGTTTTGTTACCTCTGGCATGTCATTTAGGTTCTAAGGCTGCCAGATTACAAAATTACAGTCCCAAAGAGACACAGCAAAGGCCACGAAGTAGAAACATGCATGAGTTTTTATTTTTTCAAAAATGAGAGCAGTAATAATGACATGTAGTTTGAGGTAAAGGAAGAGAGATTGGAGCTGGGTGGAGAATTTAGGAAAAAAGGGGTGTCCAGCTTGTAGGAAGAATTTAGGGTCATATGTTAAGTCAGGTAGGAATGCAGAGAAGATTTTGAGCCAATGAGTGACTTGATATAACTTTGGTTATTAAAATACTTAGTTTTAGAAAGTTGTGTCTGTGTGCTGGTGGCAAGACCAGGTTTCAAGATGGCTGTTGTGGGCTGATAACTCAAGCGTAACCTCCTCAAAGCCTCCCTACCTGCCCGGGTCCAGCCTCCTCCTCCTTCTTCAGTGCTGGCTTCCTGCCTCATCATCTGCCATATGCATCTTTATCTGATGTGTTTCTTTCCTTCCTTGGATTTCACTTTTCTTCTTGGCTATCTTCTACTAAAGTCAACCTGTCACACAAAGGGCAGCTGCTGGCTCTGCTCCAGAAGTGAAGCCCACTGCACCCCCTGCAGCTGGTCATCTTCCTCTTGAAGGCTTTGCTTTCTTTTTTTTTTAAGATGTATTTATTTATTATGTATACAGTATACAGAAGAGGGCACCAGATGTCATCATAGATGGTTGTGAGCCACCATGTGGTTTTGCTGGGAACTGAACTCAGCACCTCTGGAAGAACAGTCAATGTTCTTAACCCCTGAACCATCTCTCCAGCCTCCAGCCTTTGCTTTCATCTTGTGGATTCCTTGCCAGCATCTGTCCAAGGGCTTAGTTTGGTGGGGTGATATATTACATATTTAATAAAACCTAAAATATTGGAGAGACAGCACACAGTCAAATCCTAGGCAGACAGCTCTGAAATTTCTTGATCCTTGAGTACAAGGACAAACAGCTGGGATTCAATAGCACACACATTTAATCCCAGCACAGGGAAAGCCAGGAGTGGTGACCTACATCCATAATCCCATAACTCCAGAGACAGAACTTCCTCTGTTTCTGTGAGTTCAAGGCTAGCTACAGAAATAGAGTAGTTCACACCTTTAATCCTAACCTTGATGGGATACAGCTGATGAGAAGGGTATTTAAGGCCTCTTAGGAACCCAGCAGAGGGAGAAGTGACCAGGAGAAGGGACCAGGAGTGAGGCTGAGGAAGTTGTAAGACAGCTGAGTGAGATTTGACTGTGGTGTTTCCTCTCTCTGATATTTCAGCCTTTCCCCGATGTTTGGCTCTGAGTTTCTTTTCTTACAGTCTGAATTGGTGATACAGTTTGACCTCTGGATAAATCCAGTTTCCCAACACTTTGGAGTCTGCCTGTCAATCACTTCACCAGTGGGAGAGTTACCATTGCCCCTGACTGGAAATCTGTGCTAAACCAAACTCATAATTGCAGCCTCTCTCTTGCCTTTTATTTCATCAGAAAGAATGACCTTTCTTTCTGCCTTATCAAATTCTATCCATCCAAGACATTGTGCACAGTCTTATTTAAAATATACTTGTTATATGTTTGAATAGTTCCTATGTGCACATGACTCCAAGGTTAAAGGGATAGAAGAGACTGGATATTTTAGCCTGATTGTCTAATGTCCCAACAGCCAGCCAATTCTCCACTCTAGAGGCTGCTTCATGTGCACCCTCATAGGAGGAGCTCTACACTCTCAACCCCAGATAACCTCATAGGAGGAGCTCTACACTCTCAACCCCAGATAACCTCATAGGAGGAGCTCTACACTCTCAACCCCAGATAACCTCATAGGAGGAGCTCTACACTCTCAACCCCAGATAACCTCATAGGAGGAGCTCTACACTCTCAACCCCAGATACCTCATAGGAGGAGCTCTACACTCTCAACCCCAGATACCTCATAGGAGGAGCTCTACACTCTCAACCCCAGATAACCTCATAGGAGGAGCTCTACACTCTCAACCCCAGATACCTCATAGGAGGAGCTCTACACTCTCAACCCCAGATAACCTCATAGGAGGAGCTCTACACTCTCAACCCCAGATACCTCATAGGAGGAGCTCTACACTCTCAACCCCAGATAACCTCATAGGAGGAGCTCTACACTCTCAACCCCAGATACCTCTTCTTCCCTTCAGTTTCTTCTTGTTGGGCTTTGGAGGGAGGTAAGTAGTACAGTCGGTCTCTATTCTTTTTCTCCTTTGCAATCAATCAGTGGTCTTCTCTCTGTCATTATTAATTCACCCCTTCTGGACCGCTCATAGTAACAGAATGCATACATCTGTATAAAACCTGAGCCTAACATCACTGTGCTGTAATTTTTCTTTAAACATCAAATATCTTTTGTATGAAGAGAAGGAAAAAAAGACAATAAAGCTTTATATTTACCCACAGGGGTCCATATACAGAGCTCTTTATTCTTCTCAGTAGGTCTGTGGTACCTACATGTGATGTTACTTTATTTTATTCTGAAGAACTTTAATCTTTCTCATAGTTCATTGCCTATTTTGAATTTTGTCCCAGACAGCATTTGGGGAGCAACCCCTGGCACTTACAGATCATACTGCCTGTGAAGCTGAATTCTTTTTAAAAATTACCCATTTTTTTTGTTTTATAAACTTATTGACATAAAATTGCTCATATCCATTCTATTATACTTCTCATGTTGTGGATTCGTTGCAACATTCTTTCTTTCAGTCCTGATACTAGTGTGTGTGTTCTTTTAATTAGGTTGGCTAGAAGGTTATCTTCAATAAATTAACTTTTATTTTTATTAATTTTCTGTTTTTTTTAAACTTTATTTATTTATTTATTTATTTATTTATTTATTTGCCTTGGTGTTTGCCTGGAACTGGAACTACAGACAGTTGTTAGCTGCCATGTGGGTGCTGGGAATCGAACCCGGGTCCTCTGGAAGAGCAGACGGTGCTCTTAACCTCTGAGCCATCTCTCCAGCCCCTGTATTGTCTGTTTTTATAGCTTATCAGTATCTGTTACATACTTACTATGTCTGTTTGTGGTTTTGCTTATTTTAGACTCAGTTATCTTTTGCTATCTTTGTTTGCTACCAAGTTGTGTCATTGACTTTAAACTTCTTTCTTTTTAAATAAAAGACAGCACAAGAAATGAGATGCCCCTATGGGAACAGGCAACACACATGTCATTTAAATCATGTATGTATGTATGTATGTATGCATGCATGTATGCATGTATGTATGCATGTATGTGTGTATGCATGCATGTGTGTATGCATGTATGTATGCATGTATGCATGTATGTATGCATGCATGCATGTATGTATGCATGTATGTATGCATGTATGTATGCATGTATGTGTGCATGTATGCATGCATGTATGTGTGTATGCATTCATGTATGTGTGTATGCATGTATGTATGTATGTATGTATGTATGCATCTTTCTGTGTTACATGTCATGTGTGTTCAGGTGCCTGTGAGGTCAGGAGAGGGCATCAGGTCCCTGGAAGCTGGAGTCACCCCAATTGTAAGCCACTGTGTGGTGCTGGGAATGATCACTGAGTCATCTCTCCAGCCCGTGCACCCTGTTTGCTATCAGCCTTGCTTGCTATGGAGACTCACTACTGCATGTGCTTCCGTGGTGACTGGAGCCTGGGTTTGCAGAGTGGTGCTGCTGGGAAGTGATGGGACTTCTAAGAGGCAGGGCCTGGCTGTCCTTAGATGCTGAGGCAGTTTTCGATTGGTCCTTAGTAGTTTTCATATGACTAGTGTTGTTTTAATGGTAGAGCTGTTATGGGAAGGAGCAGGCCTGGTGCATTTGGTTCTGCTGCTCATGTTTACAGCACAGCCCCTCACTTCCTCCTCTGCTTCCTGTACTCTACCATGGCACCCCCAGCAGGACTGAGCCAATGCAGGTACCGTGGAACTCCTTGGGATACAGTGCATGTCCTTGGAACTCCAAAACAGTGGCCTAAATACGTTCTTCCTTCCTTCCTAAGTGTATGTCTCAGGTATTCCATTATGGTCATGTAATGCCGACAAATGCACATGAAATCTACTATCACTGGAAACAGGACAGACAACTGGATGGCCTGAGATATACCATCATATTGGCAAAGTATGAGTGTAACTTCAGGCCAATAGCCACTGAAGAACAGGCCATCAGTCTGAGAGCCCCCAAGTCACTGCTTCCTGCCAACAACTGGGTAAGTGACTACGGAACTGGATTCCCTTATGCTGAGACTTCAAGCAGGTCCTACCTTATTCAGTTGCAGTCTCAAAAAAAATATCATTAAAGAAAGGGCTCAGGTGAGCCATGAATGGACTTCTCAGCTTCAGAAAGTACAGGACAATCTATGTATATTGTTTTAATCTGCTAAACTTTGGGTAACTTGTTGAATAGCACTAGGCAACAAAAGCAGTCCTATGATACTTCATACACACATGAGACCCTTCTAGGTGCCCCATCCCAGGAAGCCCAATGGCTTTAACTGTCCAGGACTTTGCTTTCTATGGATGTCCAGGCATCTTAAAAGGAAAGAGTTGTTACTGTCTTCAATATATCCTGCACAGAGCCTCCTTATGTGACAGAAAATTACTAATGAATGTGCCTGTTTGCAGAGTGTGTGTGTGTGTGTGTATGTGTGTGTGTGTGTGTGGGAGAGAGAGAGAGAGAGAGAGAGAGAGAGAGAGAGAGAGAGAGAGAGAGAGAGAGTCTTGATATGAAATTTTGATATTTCAAACTACTAGGTTAGTTTTGAAATCTTGACCCTTTCTGCTCAATTCTCTAAATGCTGGGACTGCAAGGCTCCCATGACTGCCTTACTGGGGGTTTCTATTGCTGTCTCATTTTACACTTCTCGATTCTCCATCACTGGGAGAATTCAGGGCAGGAGCCTGAGCAGGGCAGAAATCTGGAGACAGTAATTTAAGAAGAAGCCAGAGAAGAACAGTGAGAGCGGCTGCCTCCCTCTCCCACTGCTGTGGCGTTCCAGCCTTGTCGGGCTATGCAAGAGAGCTAGCTGTGAGCCAAGGCATCCTTCCCTCCTTAAGCTGTGTTAGGTCATTCCATCACAGCAACAGGAAAAAGCAGCTAAGACAACCGCCCCGTAGTTAATCCTGAACTAGTAGGAAATGGAGAGAGATATGAGCTGTGCAGATGACTCCCTTTTCCTTTCTTCTTGGACAGACATCCGATGTACAGTTTCACTTTTCATCCTTCTAGGAAAGCTTTACAGTCTCAGAAAATGAACTTGCTTAAGGGCGTGCTATATCTTATGTGTATATATGTGTACACATGCTTGTATATACCCATATGTCTGTCTGTCTGTCTGTCTGTCTCTCTCTCTCTATATATATATATATCTGAGTATGTATGTGTCCGTGTGTCTGTATGTGTGCACATGTGTCTGTATGTGTGTCTATGTGTCTGTTTGGATGTATATGGTCTTTTTCTGTATGTGTGTATGCATGTGTTCTTGTGTGTGTGTGTCTGTGTGTGTGTTTATGTATGCATGTGTGTATGGGTGTGTGGCTCTAAAAGAATAGACTTCACAGTAGGAATAACAACATCTTTGCTCCACATTTACTTTTCTTCACCTCATTTTTTCTGGTCTTGCATCTTTCAGAGACAGCATGCTAATCCATGCATCAGACTCAACTTTCTAGTGACCATGAGCAAAGGAAGTACTCAGCTAACATTTGCTGTGTCCATCCCTAGTAACTCGCATGTCAGGTGTTATCACATGTCCTGTCTTGTGTTGACTATTTCTCCCCAGCTTCTCAATGTGCTAATGACAGTGGGTGTTGGAACTTCAGATAGAATCATTAGGAAGGACATCGGATTGATCACGGAGCCTGCATTTTGCTCCAGTCCCCATAGTGACTGGCTAGAAGGGGCTTAATACTTTTAGCCGAGGAACAGTTGGGGTCTTAGCGAGTACTATTATATGCTAGCAGTATGATTCAGGGAAAGTGTCTGCCCACTCTCCAGGTCTCAGGCCACAGGCTTCTTGCAGGGTATGCAAACAGAGCAGTTTCTGAAAGGCAGCTCACAGACAAAGAAATGCAAAGCACCTTCTTTCCGTAGTGTGCTGAGCAGAGGTAAAAGCTTAGAAATGTTTTAGGGTTCTTTTTTCCTTCAATAACTAGGGACCCATGATAAATAATTGCTTGTACATGCCTGTCTCTCTGTCTGCAGTACTTCATACAGTCAGATGAAAGCCTGTTCTCCCAAGCCTCTCAGTCTTTATGTAAATTAGAAGCAATTTATTTCCCTTTAGCCTCAGAACTTTATAAATCCAGCCAGACCAAAAAGGCCGTGAATAAAAGCAGGCCCTAGACATTAAGCAAAAGTGCATTTCACTTCTCATGCCTTTCATTTTCAGAGCAGCAAATTATAGATTCTATCATCAGCAATCAGAGTTCAGGAGAAGGTGCCTGTGAGGGTGGCCAAAGCCTGCTTCCTTCCTACGCTCATTTCCTACCATTTTCTGGGCATTTCTCATGGTTTCATGGAGCTCTCCATAGTCTGGAGGTCACCTTGCGGCTCCAGTGATGAAGGCGTTCTGGTTCCCATGTGCATGAGTCATCACAGGCTCACCCAGGTACCCGGCAATCCACTCAGCTGGGGTGGAGGGCACAATAGTTGAGTGAAAACAGACAACACTCTTCTAAGGTCTGACACCACTCAGTTCTTGAGGACAAAGTAGTTAGAAATAGAGATTTTGAAAATTCCTTCAGTGTTTGTCTTGATTTCCTGTACCCTGTAAGCCAAATGAACCCATTCCTTTGACGTGTTACTTTTGGTCAGGATGTTTTAGTAAAGTATGTTTCCAGAGACCTTTAACGGTAGTGGGCAGACCACGCTGAAGGCAGGCAGTACCATTCCACAGGCTCAGACTGGAACTCATACAAATAGAAAGCCTACGCACCAGCATCCATGTCTCTCTGCTTCCTGGCACATGTCCTTCCGCCATGACGGACTTCCCTCAGACCCATAACTAAAACAAACTCCTCCCCTTTATGTTGTTCTCCATGAGTATTTTGTCACAGACACAGGAAAGGTAATGTAAAACTATTTCAATGCTTTATTGGGACATAACTGGCATATACTGGACTGCATCTGTCCAAAGTGTACAATTCCAGAAGCCTCAACGTATTTATGCAGTGGTGGAACCCGTGGCATGAAGTACAGGACATCTCTGTCACCTTCCAACATTTCCCAGAGTCTTTCGTAATCCTTCCTTCCTGCATCTCTCATCCATCTCCAGGTAAATGGTGGTTTGCTTTCTGTCACAGACTGGTTTCCATTTTCTAAAATATTATATAACTGTGGTTTTCTTGGAAACTCGTATACTCTCTTTTAGTCAACAAAATTATTTTGAGTCTCATACATATGCATGCATCAAATTTAGTTTTTCAACCATTTTATTTCCTTATTTAGATTTATTTTAGCTATATGTATGCGCGCATGCCCACACATGCATGCAGGTACCTCAGAGTCCTGAAGAGGTTGGTGGAACCCCTGAAGCTAGAGTTACAGATGGTCGTGACCAGCCTGAGGTGAGTACTGTTCAACTCAGGTCCTCTACAAGAGCGGTTGGCTCGTATTTCCTGAGTCCTGTCTTCAGAGCTGTCTTTATTGACAAGGGATTTTAGTTATCTGGGACACTGTACTAAACTCATTCAACTATTGATGAATATTTGAGTTATTATGAGTTTCAGAATTTTACAAATAAAACAACAATGACCTTATGCGTAAGGCCTTTTGTAGACATGTGCTTTTATTTTTCTTGGGTAAATGCTTTGGAGCAAAAATTTTAGGTTCTGTATTTGGGATACACTTAATCTCTTAAGAAATTTTCATGCTGATTTGAAAATAATTTTTGATATTCCTGTCAACAGTCAACGGGGGTCCTAGTTAATCCGTGTTCTGGCCAGCATTTGCCTTGGTGAATATGTAGCTATTTTAGTGAGTGTGTAGCTTGACTAATTAGGTCTGATTTTGCTCTGTAGTGTCTGTTTCTTATAACTTGTCACTTTCATGGAGCACCAGCCAGGTGTTCTGTGAACTGTTTCCTAGAATGAGCTGTGATGAATTCTCAACCGCTAAGGCCTCAGGATGCGCCATCTTTGATGACTGGGTCCTTGAAGAGATGACTAAAGTTAAGTGAGGGCCTTAGGACAGGCCCTGACCCAATATGACACAGATAAGACAGAGAGAAGACCATGTGGAGACACAAAGAAGACATGGCTATCTCCAAGTCAGTAAGAGACACTGTGGGGGAGATGACCCCTCCCCCACCTTCCCGTGTTCTCACGCTTACTTCACATTTCCCTGTATTTTAGCATGCCTTGTAGGTTTGGGTTGAAAGAAGGCAAGACACACTGGAAATGGATCTCGAGCAGATAAGTCTGAAGTTAGGGTTTGCTGAATTTATAGGTGGCAGAGATGTTAATTCTCTTATTGTCCTTGGTTTTGTCAAACCTTTGGTTTTCCTAAGATCTTAAATAGTTTAAATCTTGCAATTGCTTTAGCTGTAATTCATTCCTTTTTAAAAATTAAATTAATTAACTTTATATATTTTATATGCATGGGTATTTATTTTGTCTGTGTATATGTCTGTGTATCAGGTGTGTGCCTGGTGCTCTTGGAGGCCAGAGGAGACATTGGCTCACCTATGACTAGAGTTACAGATGTCTGTGACACATCTTGTGAATGCTGAGAGTCGAGCCCAGGTCCTCTGCAAAAGCAGCCTGTAGCAGCCTCTCTTCACCAACCAGCTCCCAGATCATGACACAGAGACTTATTATCAGTTATGAATGCTCAATCTTAGCTTAAGTTCATTTCTTACTAGATCTTATAATATATTTTAACCTGTTTCTCTTCATCTACATTTTGCCTTAGAGCTTTTTCCCTTTCTTTTATTCTGTATGTCCTACTCTGTGTCTGTCTGTCTGGTGGCTTCCTGGCTGGCCCCTGGCATCTTCCTCTTGTCTCCCTCATTCTCTCTGCTTATTCTCTGGAGCCTAGATTCCTCCCCTACCCCACAGTTCTCCCTACCCTGATACCCCGGAGCTATTGACCTTCAGCTTTTCATTAGTCCACTCCGGTGCCTTGGACAGGCAAAGCAACACATCTTTACATTGTTAAATGATTGCAGCATAAACAAATGTAACCCATCTTTGCCCAGTTAAACAAACATTCCACAGCAGCAGCCAGTGCTCTTAACCACTGAGCTGTTCTTCCAGCCCCATCTGTTGGCTTTCTGGCTGACCTTTTTAAATTTTTATCTTTTTCTTCCATGAATCATAATATATTTCATGGTCTTTTTTTCAGTCTGGTAAGAGCTAATATTTGTTCACTTCATTAAAATAGATCTTTGAACCCCTTCTCACATTTTATGGTACAATTCTATATAAATTATTTCATTCACACTGAAGTCATAATGTAAGGAATTTTTCTTCTAATGTGAGTAATTTTGAAACATAAAGAAGGTTATTTGTCTATTACATTTGTGTCATAAAAATTACTGTAATGGTTAATTTTAGTTGTCAACTTGAAACAATCTAGAGTGAGTTGGGAGGAGACTGTTTAGATCAGGTTGGCCCATGGGCACATCTGTGGGATTGCCTTCAATATTAATTGGTGTGGTGGTCCCGTTTTCTGAGTTTGGGTCCTAGATTGTATCAGAGTAGAGTGTGCGAGCTGAGCATCAACTCTCTCTCTCAGCTCTGAGGATGTCACTAGCTGCTGCCTTGCTCTGTGATGGACCACCCCCTGGAAATGTAGGCTACAATAACCTCTGCCCTGAGTGTTGTTTATCATGGTGTTTTGTCATAGCAACAGAATGCAGAGCTGGGCAGCGACTGTCGCCAGCACATGACCTGAGGTCCGGGCTTTCCTGTCTTTGTCCCTCTGACTTTCGAGGCTTTAAGAAAACATAGCTCATCCTGTCATTGCTCAGAACTTTGCTCTTCCTGCTTCCGAGTTCCTGCAGCATCTACTTCAAGTACTTCCTGTCTGGAAACAGGGAAGTGGGGGCAGCTTCTTTCAGGACCGTTCAACTGTAACTATGTCTTTTAAATACAGACTCCTCTTGGTCAGCAATTTTAATTCTGGGAGTTTGTTCTGTAAGTGTGCAATGGTTGATTATTGCCACACAAATTTATGTCAACAGTCCATTCCCCAAAGAATTAGGAGCTGAGACCTTTGGGAGGTAATGTGCTTGTGGAGGTCGGCCCTTCTTGAGTAGATCTGGTGCCTGTATAAAAAAGGGCCTCTTGGGAGATACTTACCCTCATTATGTGTGGGGCACAAGAAGGCATTGCTTATGAGCCAAGATATGTAACTTTATATATCTTACATTATTTCTAAATATGTTGGTATCTTGAGGTTATATTTCTCAATTTCTACAAAATATGAGAAATAAGTTTTATGTTCTACAAGCTATACAGTGTTTGGTATCTTGTGAGGTAATCCTGACTAGACAAAGAGAAGGAATTATCACATATGTGCCTAAAGATGTATGTATAGAAATGTTTGTTACAGCATTGCTTAGAATAACAGAAGGCTTAAAGCTTAAACATCCATTAATAGGAATTGATTAAATATAACATGTCAACAACCATATCATAGAGATTCTGCAGCCACAAAGACTAATGGAATACAATCATGTGTGCACATATAGCAGCATATATATATAACATAATCCTGTTAAACACCACAAAGTGTGGGCTGCAGAATGTCCTGCACAGAATTCTTGCATGTATGCTGATCCATTCACAGAATATTCCTAACTCTCTCTAAGAAATCAATGTCACCACATCTTAAACAGGGAGCTGGAGATTTGGGGTCACTAGTGGGTGATGTTTTAGGGAGGCTTGTATTTTGACACCTTTTTTTTCTTACCACATTCAAGTATTTCTCAGTTTAAAATAATATGATCTCCACTCTGGCCATGGTCAAGAACAAAGACTGAATTTCCCTCTTGGCTCAATTATCTAACATGCAAAGATATATGAACAGAGCTGTCTACACACAGGACGGCATCAAGCTCAGGGGAAGGATGTCTGAGAGAAGGAACTAGATGAGACAAGCCTGGAGAATTTTCTCACCCAAGCCCAAGGGTGGGAAGCCCGCTGTGGCTCAGTGGTACCCCAGAGGAGGAAAAACAGACAGGAAATTAGAAGTTACTACAAGTGACTAGAACTTTCAGGGTTATGTACCTGAGAGAGAAGAGCCGAGGGAAGGAGAGAGTCTCCTTGATACCTTTAAACACTACTGAAGATGAGGTGTGAGGGAACAGCAGTGACAGCCTGAAGAACACCCTTAGCACCCAAACTGACAGGGACAATGGCTCATACGCCTCTGGTCCAGGTGGAAAAGCTTTGGGTTGCACAGAGCATTCAAAGGAGTCCGTTTTGATGGTAGAGTAAAGGCTGCTTGTGACTTGTCAAACAAATCTTAACCAAACTGTTGCTATGTGTACCGAACTTTATCCTCACACAAAACAAGAGATATCGTGCCATCTAATAGCCAAAACAGTAAAATTCACAATGTCTGGCATTCAATAAAAATTATCAGTCATGCAAAATGCAGAATAAAAATTAATGAGAATAAAAATTAATGTATATAGTGAGACCCAGAAATGATGCAGATGATAGCAGAAAGTATATTACAACATTATAAATTTATTCTGATGTGCTTCAGAATAAACACTATTCATGTCAAGGAGATATGTGGAAAAATGGAAGATGACTCAAGAATAAATTTTAGACATGAAAGTGTACTAGATAGTCGTAATAACTAGACTGGATACCAAAGGAGACAAGATAATTAAATCTGATGACAAAGGAATAGAAAATAAAGAGACAGAGAGACACCCAGAGAAAGCCAGAGTGCTCTATTGTAAAAAACAAACAGAATGTCATTGAACTGTGGAAAGAGTTGATATAACATAGCACACTTATATTTTAAGTTTTTAAAGAATGTGTGTAGGAGGCTATTTTAGGAAACAATGGTCAAAAGTTGCCCAAGTTTGATGGGAAAAACAATGTATAGATCAATGAAATGGAATAAATTTCAACCACAAGAAAGATACCTGATGCCCTATCTTAACCAGACTTCTTGAAACCAGTGACAAAGAGAAATGCTCTCAGTTACAGGAGCCTGAGAGCCGACTTCTCAGGGGAAGCTGGAATTCGGAAGGTAGTGGGGCCCTTTCAAGTATTCAGAGACCCCGAAGCTTCGAACTGCACATGCAACCAGAGTAAACACAAGAAAAGAGGCAACTTTTCAGACATGTGAGATCTGAAAGCCTTCATTAGCAGAGAACGCTCATCACAGAAAATGTTAGAGGAAGGCCTTCAGGCAGGTGTACAGTGAAGTCGAAAGAGACTCAAGGCACACACGTAGAGGAATGCAGAGTACTGGAAATGAGGAAGAGAAGACACATTTACTGCATTTTTAAAATGTCTTAAACTAAATACTCTAAATAAAAAATAAAGCCACCTTACTGCGTTCTTTCCCCCTCTTACCTACATGTAACAGAGCCTCTAATCTCAGAGCAAAGAACTGATAGGCTCCATAGGCAGGTAGACAATTTCAGTCACATTTGCCAAAATTCTCCCCCAAATACTTTTCCAGTCCCTTGAAATGCCCTCTTTATCCAACAAATAATATAGGAAGGGATACAATGTTTATTTTCCACTTATTTGGAGGCTTAATTTTCAAGCATTTCAGGATTTTTCCAAGGAAGCTTTCTGTGGCTGACTTTTAGTTTAACCTTCTCACGCTCAGAGAACAGACAGGGCACAATTTCAATTCTTTCAAAGTCATTAGAGCTCATTTATAGCCAAGGATCTATTACATCATGGTAACTGTGCCACATGCACTGAAAAAGAATGTTCACTGTGTTGCTGTTGTGTGGATTGCTCTGCTGTGTCAATGAGCTCAAGGCAGTATTGTTACCCAGGACCTTTGTGTCCTTGAGAATCTTTGCTTCTGTGTGTTTTATAAATCACCAAGAGGAGCAGGTTGAAGTTTCTAGTATATTCTAGTGTATTCACTCTGCAGGGTTGAGCTGTGGTCTGGCATGTGGCCCACAATAACTATAAATGTGCTCAACAAGAAACTGTGACTGACATAGTTCTCAAATGTGAGCTCTGTAGGTGGCAATGCCATGTTCCCAGTGCCATGCAAAATAAACACATATACATGCATGATCCTGTAACCTTAGACTCCAGCTGGAGACCTTCCGGGATTGGAACGGAAGGGTAATAGTTTAATTATTAGCTCAGAAGAAGTTAACCTCTGGCTACTCTGAATTTACAGTTGCCCTTTTACACATGTTTAAATTTCCATACATCCAACTTCCTTATGCTTCCAATTAAGAAACCATAAATCTTTTTATATGACCAAAATGGAGAGAGAGAGAGAGAGAGAGAGAGAGAGAGAGAGAGAGAGAGAGAGAGAGAGATTAAAAAGTTCCTAAAATCACAGAGTCCACCTGTAGGAAATGATGTATTTCAACTCTGATTTATGTTAGTGACTTGACTCCTCAAATAATTCAGACAGGGGCCATCTGAGTATTTTGTTACATAGAGTTACACTGTGAAGTTAACCACCATCCTCTTCAATGGATACAATGATCAGCCAAAGGAAAGAGGTGATGTCTCAGGACATCACAGTCTCTAGCATCGAAGTTGGAATCTGTCAGACTTTAAGGTTTGTTTGCAAAGTTTTTACTCAGAAGTGAAAGCCAAAGTATTTACTTTGCTAGAATTTCTTAAAATAAATGGGCCTTGGATGAACATAATTTATCTCCATTCAACTTTATCACCTTAGGATTTTATGGAATAGAGATTCAGCCTTTATGACCACATAAGGACCGATTAATCACAAAGTTTCCAAAGCTTTGTGGATCTGAAGTTCTTAACACCAGTAGAGATAAAATGGAATGCCCCTTGATCGGAACATGACAGGTAAAGGATTGTGGTAGCATGCCTTTTAAATGAAAACTAAAGATGTGATGTGTAAAGAAATTTGTATTTAAATCATATTCCAACCTAAAGGAAATGAGTAGCAAGGCCGACCCCATCAGCGGCAGAATGCAGTGTGAGAGCATCAGTGCGATTTGGATTTTGGTAATTGCCTTTCTGAATGCAGTTCAGAATATTCAGCAGCCATTTTATTTAATTCAATTGATTCTTAAAGTTTGGCATACCATAGTACCAAAACCCAAAAGACATTTCTTCTCCCTTGAAATTGAAATACATTTGCCCCATTTCCATCTCATTAAATGAGGCTGTGGTATGGCCTTGTTTGTGTTTTGACATAATTATAAACATGTTCTGCAAATGCATCTATGTGTGGCTCATGGGAGCTGTGGTAGAGGAAAATTAGTTCAAAAGTTCCCTTAAAAGAATAAGCCTGTATTTTGAAAACCTGCATGTGTGTGATATAGGTAACATATCTCTAGAGGAAGATCTCATTTAAGAAATAAAAGAAGTACTTTTTAAAAAATAACATGAAAGTTGAAAACTAAAGAAACAAGAAAAAGTATTTTTAATTGCCACATAGTAAAAGTAAGCACAGAAGATAAAAGAAGAATTCCTGTGACTGACTGAAGTGGGGAGCAGGGGCAGGGGCTGGGGGATCCAGATAAATATCCGTCTCCTCCATACTGCCCTCAGCCACTCTGAGCCATGGGGAGACTGAGCAAAGCCATTTCAGAACTGTATGAAGGACAGAGATGAAGGTAAGGTGCTGAGGCAGAGCATCCTTCTCCTTGCGCCTTTTGTCCCTAACTCCTATAGACCCCAGAGTACAGCCCCAATACCATTTTGCCTCTAAAGTCTTCCCTGACCTTCAGTAGGATGTGAAATCACTGTCCTATAGGGTTCAATCACTGTATTTCACACTTCTGTATGTTATAAATTTAGTATTTATTTATTATATTTTGAGACAGGTTTCTAGCTGTCATCTAGCCAAAGACGAACTTGGCTTCTCATTCTCCCCGCTCTGCCTATGGAGGCTGGGATCACAGGCATGCTTCACCCCGCTCCGTTTTCTGCAGGGTGTGGGGGTTGAACCTAGGTCTGTGTGCATACAGACACTAAGACACGCACTTTACCATCTGAGCCTCACTCCCAACCCCAGCCATTGTTGAATATACCCCTGTGATGAGAGTCTATAAGGTCATGGCCATAAATGGGACTGTCAGTCAAGCTCTCTGCCCTTTGGAGAATATTGTTAGTGGCAGGTGGCAGGCAGTAGAAAAGAAGGCAAACACTACAAGACATCCTGGGGTTTCCCTTGGTAGAGACAGGTGCCAACTGAGAAATCACCAAAGGCTCTTACTGCCCAGCCTTCTCCAGCTGTAAAATTATCAATCTTAATTCTGCCTGTAGCCCTTAATTCTCCTGGGGATTATGGTGGGGTATCTATGTGGACTATCTTTATCATGAATACTTTCCCAGTATCTCCAGAGCAGAGACATTGCCAAGTCACTAATCTTTCCCTGGGAGCTTTGAAGATGAACTGTGTTAATGTATGCTGTGTGCACATTGAGTGTCTGGGACACACAGCACTTAGTGAGTGTTGGCTGTTTTACCTGAGACTTTAAACATAACAGGTGTGGGTTAGAACCTCCTGCATTTTCCTGGCCACATCACACCCAACATTACAATACTGTCTGTTTAATGTCTATTCACCAATATGCAGTCCCTGTATCCTTTTGGCTTGTTCTAGCAGGAAAGATTTCTAAAGAATGACTGCATTGAAGTGTGCTGCTAAGAGAGGAAAATTATCTTTTTCCAAACCATGAGACAAACGAAAACTAATGAACATGTGATCAGGGTGTAGTCAGTTAGAGCACTTTCCCAGAATGTTTGGGGCCTTGGTTTTGATCCTTAGCCTTGAGGAGACTGTTGTGGAATATTAATTGAAGATGTGTTACATTTGTTTATACTATGGAACATTTTGTCATGGTGCAAAGATGTGTTGCATTCCTTTATGTTGTGTTTGTTTAACTCTGTGAAGCTGTGTCTGCCTAAAACACCTAATTGTTCTGACTAAGAGTTGAATGGCCAATAGCTAAGCAGGAGAGAGATAGGCAGCATCCAGGCAGAGAGAATAAACAGGAGGAGAGAAAGAGAAAAGTCAGGGGTGAGAAAAGGAGGAGATGAGGACATCAGGGCCAGCCACCCAGCCACCCAGCCACTCAGCCACCCAGCCACCCAGCCACCCAGCCACCCAGCCAC
>PVIH01010529.1:0-33483 GCA_004025045.1 Sigmodon hispidus
GTAAGATCGCCACTCTCTTCTGGAGTTACCATATTGCCCTTTGTATTATTATGTAATTTCTTGCACTGACATTTGCCCATGGCTTCAGTGGTTCACGATTAGATGGGTCCTGGTCAGTTGTGGCACTTTGGTTTGTGTGTCTCCTGTCACCTCTCTGGTCAGGGTTTGATTCTGTCTTTCAGAGACCCCTGCAGTTGTTTTTTCGCTCAGTTCGAGGTCGTAGTGGGGAGCCTTGCAGATTCCCTCAGCAGCAGGAGCTGTGGGTGTGGCCAGGTGCAGAGTTCAGCTGCCCCTGCTCCAGAGTGTGCTGGGACGCCAAAGAGAGCACCGGTCCCGGTGGCGGAACCTGAAGCAATGGGAGCTAAACTCTCCCTCCCAGGCCAGGATACAGGCGCTGAGGCCTGCCGAACCCTCATCACCTCTGGTCAGGGTTCGAATCCGCCCCTCAGAGACCCCTGCAGTTGGATTGCTCAGTTCACTCAGTTTGGGGTCGCAGTAGGGATCCTTGCAGATTCCCTCAGCAGCAGGAGCTGTGGGTGTGGCCAGTTGCAGAATTCAGCTGCCCCTGCTCCAGAGTATGCTGGGATGCTGCAGAGAGCACTGGTCCCGGTGGTGGAACCGGAAGCAATCGGTAAAATTTCTTTCTAACTTGAAAACAGAGTTAAGTAAACACTAGAAGCATTATGTTCCTAAGTGATATTAGTCTAAAAAAAAATAAACAAAAATATAAAATCATGCCTCAATAAAAAGATTTGAATATGAGAAAACCCTGCATGCCTGGTAGTTATTAAAGGTGAATTAGTTCTGTGGATAAAAGTCATAGCATAAGGCTTTCATTATTCATCAATGATCAAACCCAGAGCAGATAATAAATAATGTATATAAATAGTGCTTAAGGCAAGAACTTATCATTCCACAGTCTCAAGAGAAAACATCTTAATACATGATCCAAAATACTGTCAGTAATTTGATGGGTTTTAGCCATTTACAATTCAAATCTTAACCTTTTCATAATTTTTAACAAAATGTTTCTCAACTAGTCCATTTGTCCCATTTATATTTGACTTTTATCAAATGGAGATCAAAACAGTCTGTGATAACGTAATCAGGTAAAAGGGAACATGGCATTTCCTTTAGAGTGAGTGTCTATAATTTTGCTATGGTATGGAGTATATGCTACCCCAGAATGTGGCAATGTGGCATATTTGAGTATTTGAGTGGAGAGCATTTGAGAAAGCAGCAGACGAACAAAGGTGTCTGTTGTTCTTCCGTTTCTCATCTAAAGGAAACCATAAGGTTGTTATGTGAGGGACTCTCTTCACATCCAGAACACAGGTGCATTCCTGTGTGACATTTCCTAGAAAAAAATGCAAAGAAATGCCTATTAATTCCTATAGACAGAGCACCTATAAACCAAAGAAATTATTTTATCTATGTCCAACTTGATGGACAATATGATTGTGCTTATTGAGGTTATTTTCAAAGCCTGGGTGACTCTTGGGTAGATACATCACTAGAATCTTTCCTGAGTACCTCCGAACAACTATTCAAACGAAGAGTACCATCCCAACTCCCTCAGTCAATTGTTTGCCTCTTAAACGGTGATTAGAGCATAGGAGTGGAAAGGGGCTCTTCTAAAGTCTCATGAGCCTTGAGAGCCTCTCACTTGATTCTACAGGGGACTACGATGAGGCTTGCTTTTGTCACAGTTTCATGCTACTCTTCACAGCTACTTCAGCTGCTTTGCTGCAAGTTCATTTGTGTCAAGTCTGGAGGAAACAGCTAGACAAAGAGCAACCTTCCCTCAAGGGTGACCACAGCATACAAAGGAATCTGAACAAACAAGCTTGGTGTCTTTTCAAGGCTAACACACTAAGCACAGACCCTTTTCACAGCATCTTGTTTCCGCTTGTCTCTCTTCTGTGTACTAAGCTTAACAACTTTTTTCACATGTTCATTTATTTCTTTATGAAGGCTCTATGTCATATAAAAGCTGATGAACTAAATTCATTATTTTTTTCTTCTTTTAATCTCTCTTTAATTACAGGAAACCAAACCAGTGAAATTACAAAAAGATGAAATTATAGCTCATTCGATTTAAGAATATTCTCAGCTTTTTAAAATGTATTATAAAAATGGTAAAGTTCTGAATAAGAATAAATTCCAGGAGAGAGAGAGAGAGAGAGAGAGAGAGAGAGAGAGAGAGAGAGAGAGAGAGAGAGAGAGAGAACAGTATAGCAACATGTCAAGTGGCCAGACAATATTTATAGACAGAAAACAGTCAGGAGTGGTGGGGGAGCTAGTGTACTGCAGAGTGATGTTTGCTTATCTGATTGTTTTGAACACCTTAATCTACTTTTATGCAGTCAGCCAACAGTGAGCCAAAAGTACATTAAAACAAAATGTTGTGTCTATTCAAAACATACATTCTTTTTCTTGTTGGTTCTTTCAAACAATACAGTACAATACCTCCTCACAAAGCACTGAGATTATGCCAGGTATTATTAGTAATCTGGAGATGAGTAAAGTGTACAGAAAGATTGTGTGGATTATACCCAAACAATCTGCCATTTTATGAATGGCATTAGCTGATTTATCTGCATGAGATCCTGGAACCACTCTCTCACAAGTAAGACTCTATGCTAAAACATCATTAATTGTGAAAATGTCCCAGAAGTGGAGTCTTTTGCTGAGAATGTTAGTTGGCATTATAAACAGAATCATTTCATGATAATACAGATGTAGTTGTTGAAACATGTGCTCTTTCATAATCACTGCAGAAGCTCTTCCTACAAGTTTAGTGCGAGAGATGAAGGATGGATTACCTCATTTTAAAAAGAGAAACATCTCCTACGAGTTACCAAATTCCTTTTCTATTCCTTCAGACAGTCTTTCATACCTGAGGGTCCTTGTAATTAGAAGGAATTTTTCTATAAAGGCAAATTATAGATGAAATAGCTCTGTATTAAATCTACTTAATTTCATAAATTCTAGCCTGAAAGATGCAGGTATTTTGGAGCTGGAAATGGGAGAGCTCACAGCTGTATGCATCTATTTAGTATCACCTGGGGTTTTATGCAAAAGACAACATTTATCTCATTCTTTATACCTGTTATGCTCACTTAAATCTCCCTGTATCCATCCTGGAGTGGAGGGTGAGGTACCACTTTCTATTAGCTCATTTCTTGTCACTTATTCCATCATTTTAAATCGGTTCTGTGTTATGTATTGGACAGCACATAATACGATTTTTTTTATTTTTTTTAAGTAATAAATAGTAAGATCTGCTATGTAAAATACTCTCATAATTACCAGAAGTGTGCATACTTTCATGATTTACTTGTAACCAAAAATTAAGAAATCAGAAAAAAACATTCATCTTCTTCAGTTATATAATTAAAGCCTATACCCCTTTCATATGCCTCCTGGGAGTTTCCACTTTGGGAGATAAACCTTTTGCATGGAGAGGTATAAGTGCATCTGCTATAAACCCTTCCTCAGATATTCACAGTGCAGGAAAGAGATTGCCTATTAACATCTCGATAAAAAGACTAGGGAGAAATTCTGCATTTTCCCACTGGTCCCTGTCCAGGCAATTTTTTGTTAGGATGATATATAAACTCCTGTTCCAATTAGAATAAAGTTTGCACTTAGACTCTTGTGACCTTAGGATGATGTGAGAGCAATGAGCTCATTAGAAACTAAAAAGAATGAAAATAACCATTCTATATTTCACTCAGTAAAACATTCAGAAAATTTCATTAGGTAGTCAATACTTAGTATCAAACAGCTTTGTGTTGGATGATTTTGCTTAACTGCCAGCAAATGGGTTCTGAGTTCTCTTAGAATACAATGACCTATGACACTGGTAGGTCAGGTGTATCATATATATTTTCTATTTCCAATATACTAGAAATGTTGTTATATAACCTGAAAACAAGCCAAAGAATATTATATATTTTGTGCTTCTCTATGACAAATTCCCCTTTTTCCTCATTATTCTGTCATTAGGTAATTCAAGGCTTCCACCCACATTTGACTTAAGTTGGTACAGGGAAAGTTTTATTTCTCAGTACATAAATCTCACATATATTTTGTGACCCATAGATGTTTCTAGGAGGAAATAATATTGTTGCTTATGGTTTTAGGATATTTTAGTTATTAGTTTGTCTAAAATGATTGATTCTCGTGTTTTTAAAATCTAAGTCATAGCCTATTGGATGACATCCAAAATAGTAAATTCTAGAAGACCTCGGCATTTGATTTTCAAATGAAAATTAGTTTCATTTACAAACTAGTCATGTGGCAAGACACTAGAGGAGAGAAAAATATAAAATGAATGTCATACTTCTGATTTGTCCTGAAAGGACAAAACATACTCTTTAATAGTGCAGAAATCATTGGACAGCCAATAGGTATCAAAGTTGTCATTTTTACAGAGCCCACATATTTTTCTCTTATTATTATTATTATTATTATTATTATTAACAAAGAAGTCACGCTTTCTATTCCTGTATATCATTATTGAAGGTCGCTTCCCCCTCCCGCCACATAAGATCATTTTTTCTTCTCCACAACTCCCCATCCCCTCCCTGGACAGGCAGCAGACAGTCCCATGGTCCCACTGACCCAATATTGCTTAGTTCAGTCTCCACTCCTGACAGATCCAGTTTTGTCCCCCATCTCTCAAGAGTGAGTCAGGTGTTCCTTTAGGTGGAGTAGGATCCGAAGAGTCAGTCCAGGGTGTCTCTGATCCCAAGCTGTTCAGTGGTTGTGGTTTGCAGCTTGGGCATGTTTGGCTTTTTTCTTGTTTGTTTGTTTAGAGACCACTAATGAGTGAGTACATCCCTTGCTTATCTTTCTGAGTTTGTGATACCTCACTCAGCAGGATATTCTCCAAATCATTTCATTTGCCTGCAAATTTTAAGATATCATTTTTTCTTACTGCTCAGTAGTATTCCATTGTGTAGATGTACCACAGTTTGTTAATCCATTCTTCAGTTGAGGGACATCTAGGTTGTTTCCAGGTTCTTGCTATTACAAATAATGCATTTATGAACATAGTTGAGCTAATGTCTTTGGAGTATGATTGTGCATCATTAGGGTATATACCCAGAAGTGGTATTGGTGGGTCCTTAGGGAGATTGATTCTCAATTTTCTGAGAAACCACCATACTATGTTCCAAAGTGGCTGAACAAGCTTACAATCCCACCAACAATGGAGGAGTGTTCCCCTTGCTCCGCATCCTCTCCAACATAGGCTGTCATGTATGCCTTTTATCTTAGTCAATCTAACAGGTATTAGGTGGTATCTCAAAATTGTTTTGATTTGCATTTCTCTGATGGCTAAAGATGAAGAGCACATTTTCAGGTGCCTTCCAGCCATTCGTAATTCCTCTGCTGAGAATTCCCTTTTTAGGTCTGAACCCCATTTTTTGATTGGGTTATTCAAGGTTTTGGGCTCTAGATTCTTGAGCTCTTTATATATCTTAGAGATCAGTCCTCTATCACTTGTAGGGTTGGTGAAAATCTATTCCCATTCTGTAGGCTGTCGTTTTGTCCTATTGACAGTGTCCTTGGCTTTACAGAAGCTTCTTAGCTTCAGGAGATCCCACTTACTGATTTTTGGTCTTAGTGTCTGTGCCATTGGTGTTATATTTAGGAAGTGGTTGCCTGTGCCAATTCGTAGAAGTGTATTTCCCACTTTCTATTCTATCAAGTTCAATGTGGCTGGGTTTATGTTGTGGTCTTTGATCCACTTGGATTTGAGTTTTGTGCAGGACGACAGGCTCGAATCTATTTGCATTTTTCTACACACTTCCATCCAGCTATGCCAACACCATTTGTTAAATATACTATCTTTTTTCCATTGAATGTTTTGGGCCTCTTTGTCAAAAATCAGGTGTTCATAGGTTTTTGGGTTAATGTCTGGATCCTCAATTCTATTCCATTGGTCCACAAGTCTGTTTTTACGCCAGTACCAGGCTGTTTTTATTACTGTAGCTCTATAGTATAACTTGAAGTCAGGGATGGTGATACCTCCTGAGGTTCTTTTGTTGAGTAAAATTGTTTTGGCAATCCTGGCATTCCTGTTATTCCAAATGAAATTGAGTATTGTTCTTTCAAGTTCCAAAAAATATTGTTTTGGGATTTTGATGGGCAGTGCATTGAATTTGTAGAATTGCCATTTTTACTATGTTGATCCTTCCAATCCAGGAACATGGGAAAGCTTTCCATTTTCTGATATCCTCTTCAATTTCTTTCTTCAGTGATTTAAAATTTTTGTCAAATAGGTCTGTTACTTCTTTGGTTATAGTTACTCCAAGGTATTTAATACTGTTTGCACCTATTATGAAGGGTAATGTTTGCCTTATTTCTTTTTCAGCTCTTCTATCTTTAGTGTATAGAAGGGCTACTGATTTCTTTGAGTTAATCTTGGATCCTGCTACATTGCTGAAGCAGTTCCTTGGAAAAATTTTGTGTGTCACTTATGTATACAATCATATCATCTGCAAATAGAGATAGCTTCACTTCTTTTCCAATTTTATCCCCTTAATCTCTTTTCGTTCCCTTATTGCTTTAGCTAAGACTTCAAGAACTATATTGAATAGATAAGGGGAGAGAGGACATCCTTGTCTAGTTCCTGATTTTAGTGGGATTGCTTTGAGTTTTTCTCCATTAAATTTGATACTGGCTGTCGGCTTCTTGTAAATCGCCTTTATGATAAGTAGATATTGTCTCTGTATTCCTGATCTCCCTAGGGCTTTAATCATAAAGGAGTGTTGGATTTTGTCAAAGGCTTTTTCTGCATCTAAGGATATGATCATGTGGTTTTGTTCCTTTAGTTTGTTTATATGATGAATAACATTTACAGTTTTTCATATGTTAAAACAGCCCTGCATTTCTGGGATGAAGCTTACTTGGTCGTGGTGGATGATATTTTTTAATACATTGTTGTATACGGTTTGTCAAAATTTTGTTGAGAATTTTCGGGTCAATATTCATGAGGGAAATTGGTCTATAATTTTCCTTTGTTGTGTCTTTGGGTGGCTTGGGAATTAGGGTAATTGTGGCTTCATAAAAGGAATTTGGCAATATTCTTTCAGTTTCTACTGTGTGAAATAGTTTGAAGAGTAACAGTAGTAATTCTTCTTTGAATGTCTGGTAGAATTCGTCACTGAAACCATCTGGTCCAGGGCTTTGATTTTTGGGGAGGTTTTTAATGACAGCTTCAATTTCCTTAAGGATTATAGGCCTGTTTATGTAATTAATCTGATCTTCATTTAATTTTGGTAGATGGAACCTGTCCAGAAAGTTGTGCATTTCTTCTAGGTTTTTCATTTTTGTGGAATACAGATTTCAAAATATGATCTGATGAATCTCTGTATTTCCTTGGGGTCTGTTGTTATGTCCCCCTTTTCATATCTGATTTTGTTGATTTGATTAGTTTGTTTTTTGATTAGTTTGGCTAAGGGCCAGAACCCACATTTTAACCTGGGCTAAAAATAATTTAGGTTTTTTCCTCAGACAAAATAATTTTAGTCAATAAATATGATCAATTGTTACCAACAAAAAATTATATATTATGTCCCAAGTATTAAATGTATCATGTGCAAAATCTAAAAGTTCATTATGTGTCTGAGATTTCTATTTAACTGCACATCCTATTGTCTGAACACTCTGGAGCATTATAAGAAAGAACAAAAGACTACTGGGAAATATGAGTTTCTACATCTCTATTAATAACATTCTTTTTCCTGTTTTAATTGCCAGATTTATTTTTCCTCTGCTGTGTGTGAACAAGCATCAAACAACAGCTCTTTGCTAGGGAAAAAATAAGAAGTTTCTGTATCTGGACCATAAATCACTGCCAAATAAACATACAAGAAACATCAATAATTGAAAGTCTTAATTATTTTGAAATATAATTCTTACATAATAATCAGTCATTTACTCAAGCTTGCAGAAAGAGAGATAGTCAAAGTATATTAGGAGAGGCAGCAGCAGCAGAATTATATAGGAGCTTCTCAGAAATGCAGACACTTAGGATACAGTCATGCATACTGAATGAGAAGTATCCTAACAAAGGTTTAAGATACATTAAAAATTCCACCCATCATACAAGTTGGAAATAAATACATATGATCACCCAAGGCACACAGGAGGAAAAAAGTACAAAATACAGTAATTAATTCTTTCAAATACAGGGCCCTGATCTCAGTGGTCTATTTTTACAATCAACAGGAGTGCTCTGTTGCCTGTGACCAGGAGAATTGCCATGCTGGAGGAACATGTATTGATCCTCCAACCTTAACAAGCATTTGAGGTAAATTATCTAAGGCCAGTTCACTGCCTTTTATGCAGCTCCTCAGAGAGAGTCTGGAGAAAATCTAAAAGTTTGAAAGAGGGACATCAGGCACTTAGAAATTTATTTTAAACCTTGTATAAACAAGTAAATTAAATTATCTCAGTACATAAGCAAAATCTGTAGCCAAAATTCCAGGCCAATCCTGTTAAAAGTGCATACATATTGATAAAAATGGCTTCAGTTACATCTGTTTGAGGGATACGCCTACTATAATATATGTTGGCCATAAAAATGCCAAGGACAGGTACATATTTAATAGGGTTTGTAATTTCATCCTCTTAATATTACCTTGGAGGGCACTGTCATTTCTCCTACCAAGGACAAGAAATATCAATATGTGTAGAAATGAATCATGTTTTATTTAGACAAACTCATATTTAGTATTCTGGATATTGTAGCATGGCATTTCTTTTTATTTCATTTTTTTATGTTTATGTGTATGTGAACAGACAGATACAAGGGTTCCACAGTGTCCTTGTGAAGGTCAGAGGACAACTTGAGGGATGGAATTTTTTTTCTACCTTTTATTCTAGGTTCAATTTTCAGTCATCAGGCTTGGCAGCTAAAGTCTTTACTCATTGAGCCCTTCATCCATGCACAGTCCTTCTTACAAATGCTAGTAACCTTTGTTTGTAGACATTATATAAATGGTAACTTTTGTAACAAATGATAACCTGTATTTTATTTGTTTTTTATTTTTTATTGTTTTTTGAAAATCAATATCAAACATTATATAAAAAAGTAAAACATTCAGAATAAATAACAAAAAACTTATACAGTAATAAAACTTCTCTTTCCTCCAAAATACATGAAACATAAAAAATGAAATCTAAAGCTTCTCAAGCTAGGTTAGGCTCAGCTACAGATAAAGAAAGCACAGTAGATCACAGCTAATGCACACAGATGCACTATGGCCACCACAAATTTCTAAGCAATCCCTCTACAGACAAACCAGAAGTTTTGTTTTGTTTTGTATATGAGCGTGTTTTAAATCACTTTATTCACTCATCATCTTTCAATGAAAAAGAAAGTTTTCACTTAAAATCCACTAATGAATGAGTATATCCCCTGCTTATCTTTCTGGGTTTGTGAGACCTCACTCAGGAGGATATTCTCCAAATCCATCCATTTGCCTGCAAATTTTAGGATATCATTTTTTCTTACTGCTGAGTAGTACTCCATTGTGTAGATGTACCACAGTTTGTTAATCCATTTCTCAGTTGAGGATCATTAGGGTTGTTTCCAGGTTCACAGGCAGGGGAAGTACTCACTCATTAGTGGACTTTAAGCAAAAGCATTCTTATGTCATTGAAAGATAATGGGTAAATAAAGTGATTTAAAACACACACACACACACACACACACACACACAGTTTCTGGTTTGATTGCAGAAGCATTGCTTAGCAGAAATTTGTGGTGGTCATAGTGCATCCATGGGCATTAGCTGTGACCTAGTGTGCTTTCTTCATCTGCAGCTGAGCCTAACCTGGCTTGGGGTGCCTTCAATTTTATTTTTTATGTTCCATGTATTTTACCAAAAAGAGACACAGAGAAAAGTTATTGTTTTTATTTAATATGCCTACATCAGAACAAACTAACTATAACTATTGTTAAATTTGACGCTGTGTTTACCAAGTTTTTCCCATTAAGATATTCTCAATGCTGAATCTTTTTTTTAATAAATTTCAAGACAAATGTGTCTTTTATATAGTAAAAGATGTTGATAAATAAATAAATAATAAAAAGAACAGATGTCTATTTTAGTACACACACTAAATTATCTGCACAAGAAACTTGGGGTAGCGGCAAGACAGGAAAAATATATGAAAAGCTATCTCAAGAAAAGCCAACACTATGAAGTCAGTAGAGAAAAAAAAAAGAAGAAAATAATCTGTGTACCTGGTTACCTAACAGAGCCCATAAGAGAGTCAACTCAGAAACCTCCTCATGTGCTATGTAAAAATAGAAAAGAATTTGGGAGTTTACTATCTTTCACTTGGAGCCAGTTCTCTTCTGTTTTGTTGTTGTTGTTGATGTTTAGTTTCTTAAATAATCAAAGACAATTATTTACAGACTTCATTGTTCAAATGAACCTCTTTTAGAATGGTACATCAGGTCAAAGCTCTCAGATCATTTCAGATATGTAAGTACTCGAAAATATGTCCATGTTCAAATTCCATCAAATGCCAGAGAAGAACAATAATAATATGATATAGTGTAGTATATATAAAACGTGCTGTCTTTAGTCTACCTTAAAATACAGATCTAGGGCCTGAGAGATAACTCAGCTGCTCAAATCTGTTATTGCTTTTTCAAAACACTGGAGCTTTATTCCTAGTACCACATAGGCTTCCTCACAACAGCCTCTGTCTCATACTTCAAGTGATCCAGTCCCTCTTCTGGTTTCTGTGGGTATCTGCGAACAAATAATGTAACACATACACACACACACACACACACACACACACACACACACAAATACACACATACATCCCCCCACACACACACATACACATACACTCACACATACACACACACTCACACACACAGGCACACACACATGCACACGCATGCATGAGCACACACTAATAAGTAATAATAACATATTTCAAAAATTATAGACTTGAGTTTTCCAATTAGCAAGTATCAGGTAATTGTGGATTCAACCTAGGTGTCTGTAAAATGTTTGTATACATAAAGTTTTCTTTGAACATAAATATAAAGTTGTGCCACTTGCCTAAAACTGGGTACTACTGGTAGACAATATATTAAGTTAACTAAGTAAAAAAGATAAATAAGATATTATAACTTTCATTTGTATATCTTCAATTTTTTATGTATACATGAAATACACACCTTCAAATACAGACCAAGAAAGGAGAGAGATGACTTGGAAAAAGTTAGAAATAATGGGCAAGGATGGGAGGGATGAAAAGAGGAGGGCAGAGCACAGAGGTGTAGATGGAGAAAGCACATCATATTATCGTATGAAAACTTCTTTATGAAACATATTACTATACAATGATCATATGTATTTATAGTACATGTATACATATCTGGGTACATATTTCTTCTTGATATATAATCTCCACTTATATATCATATCTATTTAAATTATTCCGTTTCCTCTTCAATGCATTTGAGTTTTTAAGACTGTCTGTATCTATCATAAAACAATCCACATTACTTGTGACAGTCTAAACTGAAATTGACTTGAAACATGAAAATTATATTGAGTGAAGGATTTCAGTGTTTGTAATTAAAATATCTAGCAGAAGAGAGAGGCTTTTATTTGCTCAGAAGCCTAAACAACCATCTTACAACTAATTTAGTGTGTTTTAATTATCAACCTGAAGAGAAGGTCAAGTATGGAGAATATCCTCCTGAGAGAGGTATCACAAACCCAGAAAGATAAGCAGGGAATGTGCTCACTCATTAATGCACTTTAAAAAAAAAGATGTCATTGTACACAAGAGCTCAAGACTAGAACATAGCTAAATGACACAGTGCCTCACTTCTGCATTGATGGCCTCTGACAGGGTTGTGGATGAGGGAGGACTCGTTTTCTTTAAGGGGCTATGCACAAAGTGTTTAATTATGCTCCAGTAAGTAAATGAGCAGCATGAATGTGCTTTTTTTTGTAAATGGGAAGATAATAAGAATGGGTAAGAATCTGAGAGGACTGATAACTGAGTTTGATGGGATGCATTATATAAAATCACCAAGTAAAAATATTATGCTGGAAAAAATATTTTATGTAAGAATGTGTGATGAGATTTTTTTTCTGGGTTTAGATGTTAGTGTCAGGGGGCAGTTGTGATTCATGGTACAAGGATGGTTTTGGTAGGATCTTTTATAATGTTTCTTGTTGTTAAGCAGATGTATGCCTGGACCCTTATTTCATTGCCTCCCAGCTCTATTTAGTTGGCAGATATCACTCCAATTTTTAGTCTCACAACATTGATAATATATAACCTGAAGCTATCTAGGATATGTTATGGTATAGGCTTCCCAAAGCCTACTAGTATCATTGAAATAGTAAAAATTCCACTTAATCAAACTGTCCAACAAAAAGACATACAAGGAGACATATAACTGTCATGCTTTGGGGGAGATAAAGGATGCCAAGGAAACAAATAAACATTCAGAACACTGTAAAGAAGTTAACACAGATGAGTATGCAAATGATTAAAATTTTTATCTCAATTTATCATGCTTAAGTCCTGCTACTTGAAAAACATTATTTCTATCTCATTAGTTCAGGTGTACAGATCATATTTTTGATACATAAGAACTAGCACTATAAAAAATTAGAGACAAAACTTTCTACACACTTGAGTGACAAAGCTTGCTTTGGGCAGGTTGATTATGCATTGCACATATTTTATTTCCTTTCTAACATTAAATTCTGGATGTCTTGACAACTCCCAATGTTGGTCTGTCACTTGTTTTATTTTCTAAGTGCCAAGAAAATAATCCACAAAAATTAATGTATTTTTGCCTATGATTAAATTGTGTGTACAAGCCTTCCTCACCTCTGTGTTTCTCCAGTACCTCTATTTGGTATATTGCTAGCTGGCTTAGAAATGCAAAAATAGTAGAAGGAATTTTAAGTAGAAATATTAGCTTTTAATGGTCTCCATTTCCACATGATAAATTTTGCTCTTACTTTAAATACTTGCAAAGTGTATTCAGCTATGCCCCATTTAGCAGCCCATTATATAATTTTAGCTAATTGTACGTTGTTTCCTATATAAGATCACTACTGTTATGCCATTCATCTTATTGTAAGCGTCCTGCTCTCTTAAGCAACACACAGCACAAAGCAGCCCAGAAACACTAAGTATGGCTCTCTTTAGAATGACCAGGCCTTAATAGTTGTAATGAAGTAGAATCCTGTGATTCATAATGAAAATTATGTAATTGTCACCCTTGCAGTTTTAAAAGGAGCTTAGTAGCTGTTCAATTTATCAGTTATTGTATGTGTTTGTGTGTGGTGTGGAGGAAGGATGAAGGTAAAGAAGAATAACAAGAGAGGATGATGAATAAAAGGAGTAATAGAATATGTGTGATAAGAAATGGAGAGGAAAGTAAGCAGCTAGAGCATGTCATGGGTTACAAGGGAAAGCAAAGGAGGAGGGTAATGAATGAAAACAAACTAAGATGTGTGAAAATTATCTCTCTTTCTTCCTCTTTCCCTCACTTTTCAGACTGACACAAGTTGGTATGATCTTAGATGTTCTTTAACAATGCAATAAGGCAACTGCTATTATAATAACCTATCATTATTATTATTGGTCTATAAAAACCAAAGTTACAAATATTTATATTTAAATTTTGAAACCTAAACTCTTGACTGCTGTAGTGAAGTATATTTCATAATTTGTATGTTAAAACTAAGAGTGTGGGTAAGGACATATGTGTGTTCACATGTGATGAATGTGTGAATACTTAAAAAGGACAGTAGCTCTCCAGCAGATCAGGTCTAAAACAGGCATTTCCTTCATTGCATCTTAGGTGTTTCTCCTGTTTTATTCTGCTTTACAGCATGAGTACCCATCTTACTCTGTTTTGAGGGGAATTCTAGATCACACTATCTACTGTGACACTTATGTTTAGAAGAAAAGTATAAGGAAAATGTCATATTATTTTGCCTTTTATCCTATTGAGTCAGTCATGTTACTGGATTCTTTCAGCCTGCAGGTATAAAGCTGGGAAAATATCCTCCTATCACATTGCTTAATGGTATACATTAAATTCTTCCTGCATAAGGACATCTATGTTTCAGGCATGCAATTTCATCTTGATGCTGATCATACTTATATGACACATAAAGATGTATATACCTTTTTAATGAAGTAAAGACCCTGTTTCTTCCCCAGGTCTACTTACTTTTGCAAAGTGAATTTGGCCTGAGCCCAGAGCTATCAATGAGCTGATATAGCTCCCAAAGTACCCAACTCATAATTAACACAGTCGGGTCACAAAGGTACCACTTAGTGGTTTTGGAAGATGGCCGAGCTTTTCACCAGGCAGTGGTTCCAATGCCCCAGGAATTTGGCTCAACTTCTTTCAGAGCAGCTCTGGGAAGCATTCTAAATCATACTTACCCGTAGTTTCTGCCAACTAGCAATGCTGAACGGGCTCCTCATTTGCTTCAAAGCCTTTACAAACGTTTCTAATATGGTGTGTTTTAGAACATGCCTGTGCTTTAGAATAAAATGAAAGCAAATCAGGACAGTAAGACAATTTAGGGTTCAGAAACTAGTGTCCCAGTTTTATAAATAAAGAACCTAAATCTCAAAGAAAGAAGTAGTTTACATGGTTATTGCTTTTGAAAACTTGAATGGTTTCTTTTCTCATAAAATTTTGGTCCTGTATTTCTATTATTTCAGGTTTTTCCAACTGCAACAAATTCTAGCCATAGCAATCCTGATGAAATGGGAGGACTTTTTCTCCTTTCTCTTGCCATATGC
This sequence comes from Sigmodon hispidus, assembly GCA_004025045.1. NCBI lineage: Eukaryota > Metazoa > Chordata > Mammalia > Rodentia > Cricetidae > Sigmodon > Sigmodon hispidus. The sequence continues at coordinate 14,845 of PVIH01010529.1, forward strand.
CTTTTTCTAAAAGCTTCTTCATCAAGTAATTCTTTTCTCTGGAATGCTTTAGGGAATTGTTCTATAAAGCATGCTTTGAGCTCCTGGCTGATTCAATCAGAGGGTGCATGATAAATGACAGACACACTGTGAAAGGTTTTCTCTGGGCTGTCCTTCACAACCTAGAGATGGATCAAGTCTTTCACAGGGAGCTCCATAGTCATTCAGCCCATCTCATGAGCCAGGAAAAGTATATCTTAGAAAATTGAATGTATACAAGTTGCTCAGACAAAATAAGTCACTGAATAAGAATAATAACAGATGATTATCTGTTACTCCAAAGTCCTTTACATCTTCTCCCAAAATCATTTACTTTTTCTAGGTTGTCTATTTTACCATCTCCTCTTTTCTATGAAGAATGTTACAGACTTTATATCTATCTGGACTTGCAGTGTTCATTTTTTATCCTGTGAGTTCCCTGCACACAGGACAAGCTTCTCATCTTTTCTTCTGATGAGCCCAGCTATCTGTTTGCTTTGTAGTCTCCATTAGTAAGTCCTCTGAAGGTACAGGAAATTTTTCCCTTATGTATTTAACATGTTATGAAGAACCTTCTTGAACAGATCTTGAATCTACTATGAGTTATAGCAACCAAAGAAAAGTCCAATCTACACAGTCATAGAAGGCATAAAGCTAGGTTCAGATGTCTCCTTAGTTACAGCAAAAGTGTGGTACCAGTCTCAGAGTGGAAGATATTTTCTATTTTTAACACTCTTTTTACAATCCATATTGCTTAAACTAAAAAAAAAAAAAAGCAGGAATTTATTCAGTGTTACCACCAGAAAAAAAAAAAAAAAAAGGTCCAATTTTTGTCAGGAAAGCAAATGTCAAAATTTCAAAATAAAGCTAACCAGGCCAAAAAAGTAAAGGACATTCTGTGAAAGAAACAGTCTTAGTGGATCTGCTTTCCTGAGTTTCATTCTATTTCACACTATTTTTATGGTAAAATTGAACCAGATACAAGATATATTAGTGCGTCCCCAAGTTATATAACCAGTAAGCACTTCATGAGTTTAGAAAAAAATAAACTGAGGCTCACACTCAGCAAATGACAGCAATGGGAAATTAACACTAAAATTTTTGTTCAACACCCTGTGATTAAATGAAAGTCACATTGCAGGAGTATAAAATATGTGCAAGGGAGCAGAGTATGCCAGTCTAAAATAGACTTCATTGGCATAATGATTATTTTGAGCTGATAATTTTTTTGGAACATTGGACAAAGAAAATTCTTTGAAAATGATGAAGCATTTCCCCTTTGTAACAATAACTTAAATCTATTAAGGAACTCTCCAGTTGTGAGGGTGACTTTACCCTTTACTAGAAAGACAATACTACTGAAACCACAACAAAGTCCCATCTATGTAGAAAACAGGCAGAATGCCTTATGATAAACTTCTCTATTTACTTGGATAAGTTCCTTGTCCTCTCCCAAAAATAAATGTGGATAGAGATCCCGTCCCCATTGTGTGATGCTGTTGGAAACTGCATCTCTAGAAGGCAAAGCTTTTTGTGAGTTCTTCTGGTCAAAGAAGCATATTCTCTTTTGTCTTTAAATTGTTCTTACTTTTAAAACATTTATTTACTTATTAATACAATTCCTTTTATATACCCTCCACTGTTCCCCCTCCTTCCCCTTCTCCTGCCTCCACCTCCCATACTCTCCTCTAAGGGGGTAAGGCCTCACTTGTATAGTCAACAAAGGCCAATAAACTGAGTTGAGGCAGGATCCATCATTTCCTCCCTGTATCAAGGCTGAACAAAACACCCCACCATAGGGAGTGAGGTAATTCCCAGTCCTGTAGCTAGGGGCTCCTTAACAGCTTGATCAATACAACTGTCTCACTGATTCAGAGGGCCTAGTTCCATCCCATGCAGGCTCCCCAGCTGAAGTCCAGAGTCCTTGAGCTTCCCTTAGTTTCTGTCAAATGTACCTGTGATTTTCTCCATTGTGCTCTTGATCCCCCCATTCCCTCCTCCCTCTCTTTAACTGAACTCCAGGAATTTGAACAAGTGCTTGGCTGTGGGTGTCTGCATCTGTTTGCAACAGTCATTGGTTGTAGATTCTATGAAGACAATTAGGGTAATCATCAATCTGACTACAGGGGAAGGCTAATTCAGGCACCCTCTCTATCATTGTTAGGAGTCTTAGCTGGTACTGCCTTGTGGGTTCCTGTTGATTTCTCTAACAACAGGTTTTTCACTCTGTCAGAATATCTCTTTCTTTGCTTATCTCTCTATTCCTCCCCCAACTCGGCCTTCTTAAACCCTCATGTTACCCCCATTATGTTTCCCTCTCCACCTCCTCTCAGTTTACCCAGGGGACCTTAACAATTTCCCCTTCCTGGGGAAATCAATGTGTATCCTCTTAGCTCTAGAAAGACAAACACTGTAGGTACTCAGTCATAACTTGGTAGTACATAGTAAAAAGATAACAAAGAATGAAAAGTTTAGATTCCACAACCCCAGAGAAAATATGTAGAGAAGAGGACCCCAAGGAGCATAGTCTTGAAGGAAAAATTGGAGCTAGACCACTCACCTCCCTGCAGTTAACATGTCACAACAAGATGGAATGGGCTTCTTCCATGGTCTTCTGGGAAGTTGTATTGGCTTGTCACAGGTCCACAGTAGCAAAGCTGATTGTTACCTGAAGCTCATAAAGCAATGAGATAAAATAAATCTTTTCTACATAAAATTTTTTCCTTAGGTATTAGTAACAGGAATGGAAAGGTAATTTACAATGAGGCTCTCACACATTAATCTCTCCTTTTGTTTATAACAGAAGATGCTATGTGGCCAGTCCTTTTTGAACTGCCAACCTCCAAATAATGACACATAGACTTACTATTAATTATAAAAGCTTGCTCTTAGCTTAGGCTTGTTCGTAACTAGCTCCTGAAACTTAAATTAACTCATTTGCATTAATCTACATTCTTTCACATGGCTTTTTACTTTTTCTCCATTTTGTATATTGGATTCACTTTGTTTGGCTAGAAAATCCTGCCTCTATTCTTCATAGAGTTTCTCTCTCTCCTAAGAAGTTCTACCTATCCTCTCGTGCTTAGCTATTGACCATTCAGTTCATATTTTTATTAAAATTTTTTTTAACATATCCACCCTGTTCCCTCTCTCTTTTTTGTTCAGTAATCCCCCAGGTTCCCTGACCCCATTCCCTATCGATTCTCCAGAGAGCTTCAGGAGTCCTGTCTTTAGTCAGTGCAGTTTGGCATATTAATTGAAGTAGGACGAAGCCCCTTCTCATAGTATCAAAGCTGAACAAGGTGCTCTTCTGTAAGGAATGAATTCCAAGCAAATAGTTCATGTACTAGGAATAAATTCTAGTTCTATTACCAGAGGCCCCACAAGTGCCCATGCCATTCAACTGTCATCTAAATGCAGAGGACCTAACTCAGTCTCATACAGGTTTCCCAGCTGTAAATTCAGTCAGTGAGTTCCCAAAAGATAGGGTCAGTTGTCTCTATGTGTTTCTTCATCATAATCTTGACCTCTTTTCTCATATGATCTCCCCTTCCTCACTTTGACTAGACTGGGAGCATAACCAAGTATCTAGCTGCATCTCCTTCCATCAGTCGCTAGATGAAGATTCTATAATGACAATTAGGGCGGTTATCAATTTGATTAAAGTGAAAGGCCAGTTTAGGCACCCTCTTCATATTGCTAGGAGTCTTAGCTGGGATCAGCTTTGTAAGTTCTTGGGGATTTCCCTAGCTCCAGGTTTCTCTCTAACCCCACAATGGCTCAGCTATCAGGCTATCAAGATTTCGAGTTCATTCATTGTTTTCCTTCTCTGTCCTTTCCCCAACTCAACAATTTCATTCCCTCATGTTCTTTTCCTGCATCCCTTAGCCTGTCCTCCTTATGGTCACAATTTACTCAGGAGATCTTATATATCTCCTCTTCCCAGGTGGTCTCATGAATGTTTCTTTTAGTATATTTATATAAATTTACACATTTGCATATATATAATCAATAAATAACAATATATTATAGATATATACATAGTCATATATATTACACACACAGAGAGAGAGAGAGAGAGAGAGAGAGAGAGAGAGAGAGAGAGAGAGAGAGAAAGAGAGAGAAAGCTTTCCATATTGATTCCAGAGTAGCTATACAAGTTTACAGTCCCATCAGCAAAGTAGGAGTATTTCCTTTACTCCACATCCCCTTCAGCATAGGCTATCATCATTGTTTTTGATCTTAGATTTTGCAGGTGTAGGGTGATATCTCAGAGTTTTTTGATTTACATTTCCCTGATGGTCAAAAAATATGAGCAATTTTTTAAATGTTTCAGCCATTTGGGATTTTTCTATTGAGAATTCTCTGCCTAGCTCTTTACCCATATTTTATTTATTTTTTAAATTTTTTTCTTTTATTATTATTATTATGAACAAAGAAGTCACACTTTCTAACCTTGTATATCCTTATTCAAGGTCCCTTCCCCCTCCCACCACATCAGGTCATTCTTTCTTCTCCACAATCACCATCCCATCCCTGGGCAGGCTGCAGGCAGTCCCATGGTCCCACTGCCCCAATATTGCTTAGTTCAGGCTCCACTCCTGGCAGATGCAGTTTTCTCCCTGCTCCCTCAAGAGTGAGTCAGGTGTTCCTCTAGGGGGAGTGGGATCCAAGGTGTCAGTCCAGGGTGTTTCTGATCCCAAGCCGTTCAGTGGTTGTGGTTTGCAGCTTGGGCATGCTTGACTTTTTTCTTGTTTGTTTGTTTGTTTGCTTAGAGTTCACTAATGAGGGAGTACATCCTCTGCTTATCTTTCTGAGTTTGTGATACCTCACTCAGCAGAATATTCTCTAAAACCATCCATTTGCCTGCAAATTTTAGGATATCATTTTTTTTCTTACTGCTGAGTAGTACTCCACTGTGTAGATGTACCACATTTTGTTAGTCCATTCTTCAGTTGAGGGACATCTAGGTTGTTTCCACGTTCTTGCTATTACAAATAACGCTGCTATTAACATAGTTGAGCTAATGCCTTTGGAGTGTGACTGTGCATCTTTAGGGTATACACCCAGAAGTGGTATTGCTGGGTCTTTGGGGAGATTGTTTCTCAATTTTCTGAGAACCCACCATACTGCATTCCAAAGTGGCTGAACAAGCTTACACTCCCACCAACAATGAAGGAGTGTTCCCATTGCTCCGCATCCTCTGCAGCATAGGCTGTCCTCTGTGTCTTTTATCTTAGCCAATCTAACAGGTGTCAGATGGTATCTCAAAGTTGTTTTGATTTGCATTTCTCTGATGGCTAAAGATGATGAGCACTTTTTCAGGTGCCTTTCAGCCACTCATAGTTCTGCTCAGAATTCCTTTTTAGATCTGAACCCCATTTTTGATTGGGTTATTCAAGCTTTTGGGCTCTAGATTCTTGAGTTCTTTATATATCTTAGAGATCAGTCCTCTATCACTTGTAGGGTTGGTGAAAATCTTTTCCTATTCTGTAGGCTGTCGTTTTGTCCTATTGACAGTGTCCTTGGCTTTACAGAAGCTTCTTAGCTTCAGGAGATCCCACTTATTGATTGTTGGTCTTAGTGTCTGTGCCACTATTTTAAATTGTATTATTTGGGATATTGATATCTAGTTTCTTGAGTTATTTTAACATTTTAGAGATCAGCCTTCTGTCAGTTATAGTGTTGATGAATATCTTTTCTTATTCTGTAGGCTGTTGTTTTGTCTTCTGTGCCAATGCATTCAAATGTATTTCCAATTTTCTTTTCTATCAAGTTCAGTATAACTGAGTTCATATTAAGGTGGACTTGAGGTTTGCACAGGGTAATAGATACAGATATATTTGCATTTTTCTACATGCTACCATTCAGTTATGCCAGTACCCCTTTTTTGTGATATAGTGTATGTTTAATAAAAATAGCCTGGAATATCAGAGTACAGAACCATCTCTCTAGCCTTTTGATGCTGGCTGTTTGTTTTGTTTTCCAAGACTGGGTTTTCTATTTAACAGTTATGGCTGTCCTGAAACTTACTTTGTAAGCAAAGCAGGCCTCCAACTCAAAGAACTCCTCATGCTTCTGCCTTCCAAGTGCTGGGACTAATGATGTGTGCCACCACTGCCTGGCAAGTAGGCTGAGCACTCACAGAGATCCATTTGGATCTCTTTCTCTTGAATGATGGAATTACAGATGTGGGTCCCCACTCTCTGAACTCCATGACTTGGCTGTACATGATTCTGTCCTCTGATACTCCGGACTAATTTTATTAAACATGCAATATATCACCACACCACTTGTTGAAGATGCTTTCTTTTTTCCATTGAGTGTTTTTGGATTCTTTGTCAAAAGCTTGTTCAGTTATTTATTAAAATAATAAGAAGGTGCTTTGATAAAGGCACATCTTCCCAGTTTATAAAAAGATTATCCCATAAATGTGCTATTTAAGTTTTGTTTCTAATCAACCTATTAGATATTTTACCCATTTTTACTGTGCATTTCTTGTATTTGCATGAGATATGTACTAATAAACTATTTATTGCTACTAGTAAATCTATCTTGTTAAAGCCATCCTAGAGAAGAACTCAAAATATCAGAGAAAAGATAATTTTGTTTCCCCTACAAACACTAACTGGAGAAATAAATAGCTTTTAAAACAAATAAAACCAAGATTTTCCTCATACACAATTATAACTTAGATTTCTGATTATCATTGGCAAAATAACAAAATAAAGACTTTTTTTATACAAAAGCATAAAGAGAAGATTCAGTCAGTATAATCTAATAACCAATTAATTCAATTAAATACATTCAAATATATACAAAATCACTCTTTTTGACCATTTAATGGAGTTTTACTCTGATCAATCACCTCCATCAGAATAATTTGAGGGCATTGTATCAGCACCAGTACTCCCAGAAAAATGGGAGAATTATCATAAGATAATTAATGGCATGAACTCCCAGAACTTCCAAAGAAAAAGAAACAAGCTTACAGGCTGTTAAAATACTAGAGCAAACATTGTTAAATCAATAAGATATTAAATGAACAGCTGAGGTAATGAATATAAGCAAAATCATCAGCAGAAACTGGAATGGTCAGGAGTCTAGCGAACACTTCTCTAAGCATGAAGGAACGGTGCCATTTGAACTTGAAGACCCTACAGATCAAATCAACAGAGTGAAATTTGGAAGGTTACCAGAGTGTAAATGAGATCGCTGGTCATAGCACAAACTAAAATGACACCAAGAAGGATTGCCATTAGTTATGTAAATGTAAATGTCTATACTGACAGCCTGATTGATTTAGGATCAGAAGGGTAAACAAGAACCAATCCAAGCAGTGCCAGCTCAGAAACAATGGCAGGTCTCAGTGCAGCTATCAAAGAGAATGGAATCAAAATGTACCATCTTGTAAGAAATTAAACACAAGGAATCATTGTCTCTAATATAAGGTTTTTTTTTTTTCAGTGAGGACTATTCATAATGTGTCTCCATGGTAGCTACTGTATAAATCAGACTAACCAAATATGATTGTCTCACATAAACTAACAAAAGTAATAATAATTTAAAGCCTAGAGGATAGGAAGGTTGATACATACTTCGAGTCACAGAATTTTACATTTCTGTGTATAAGAAGACTGCTTGAGAAAAGCCAATATGACAAGAGTCTATCTCAGAAATAAAAAGTTTAAACTTAGTCATCAGAGCATTTGACTGCATCCAGCAACTGAAAAGAAGCTTCTCCACTGGTGAAGAGCTGTACAAATATTAGTGAAAACATTTTCTTTTTAAATTGCAGCACAAGAATGTCAAGCTTCTCAAGCAAAGATTACTGTGAAGAAATTTAAGTCCACTTAGCATTTAGATGTTGAAAAAGCTGCCAGCAGAGAAAATGGCAGTTTAAACATCCCTTTATAGTTCCAACACCTCTGCCTTAGGCCTTCCTTTGCCTGAAAATAAACACAAAACAACATGGAGCCAATTCAAAATATACATCAAGGCTGAGCAGACAATGGGGTATTGTCTGTGCTGAAACACACACATAAAAAAAAATAGTTGTAACATTTCACTGTGTTTTTTTGCCCTGCTCTTTGCTGGGTGACTGCATTCTTGTATAAGAAGGTAGACTTTCTTTACTCTCCCTATGATTTAGACTGGCCTATGACTTTCTTTGATTCAGGACATCTAGTAAAAATACTACCAAATCTGTTATAAGTTGTGGGCTCAAGAGAAGTACTTGTGTATATACTTCTGCATTCTCCTAGATGCTTACACTTCTGCCATGTGAAAAAGCTCATGACAGCATGAAGCGGGTGAGAGGCCATGTGGAGTAAATATGAGCTCTGGCAGTAAGGCAGTCTTGAGCAGACAGTTCTTATTTCCAAGGTATTGACTGCAATGTCAGTCATGAATGAGCTCAGACAAGTCACATCACATAATGGTGAATTCTGCTCTGATTTCTGACCTGCAAATCAGTAGCTTTAATAAATGACGTTGTTTGTGGGTGTTTTGTTTTATAGTTAAATTGATATATCCTTCAATACAATTACTTGGAGTATAGACCAATGATTACAAGTTATTACTACAACCAAGATGAATATATGCAGATATTTGTCAGGACATCTTAAGGAGAATACAATTTCTTTATATTTGAGAGGGATGTTTAAAAATGTATATTAAAGCTATCCATTTCTCATAGGGAGTGTTTTTGCTCATGTGTTGTGAAAATCTTACTCTTTACAAAAGAATTATGAGGCATGGTGACAAGGTCAGATTAAAACCAAACACTGCAAGGAAACTTTACTTTCAGCCTGAAAGAAAAGTATGCATTGGTTTCTAAATAAAGCAGAAATGACCTTTAGAAAATAGACTCAGTGAAAAGAAAGCAAATTTGAGATATTCTACTAGGATACAATTATGTACATATATATGAGAAATTTCAAAATTTCAGTAACTAGATAATAATAAATAATTTAAAAAGACATCAATCAATAAGTGATTAATTTCTTCCCTAGTATTCCAACTTCAAGGCCTACTAACTCCAATCTCAAAGCAATTTTTTTTTTATTGGTCCATGAACATTCTTTTTTTTTTTTTAAGATTGCTACACATATATTTACTTTGTGTTCAGCTTTCCCTCTGAATTTGTTTTTCTATCCCTGTATATTCTTATTCAATGTCCTTTCCCCCTCCCACCACATCAGGTTATTTTTTCTTCTCCGCAACTCTCCATCCCCTCCCTGGGCAGGGAGCAGACAGTCCTATGGTCCCACTGACCCAATAATGCTTAGATCAGTCTCCACTCCTGGCAAATCCAGTTTTGTCCCCCCTCCCTCAAGAGTGAGTAAGGTGTTCCTATAGTTGGAGTGGGGTCCGAAGGGTCAGTCCAGGGTGTCTCTGATCCCAAGCTGTTCAGTGGTTGTGGTTTGCAGCTTGGGCATGCTTGGCTTTTTTTCTTGTTTGTTTGCTTAGAGACCACCAATGAGTGAGTATATCCCCTGCTTATCTTTCTGAGATTGTGATACCTCACTCAGGAGGATATTCTCCAAATCCATCCATTTGTCTGCAAATTTTAGGATATCATTTTTTCTTACTGCTCAGTAGTATTCTATTGTGTAGATGTACCACAGTTTGTTAATCCATTCTTCAGTTGAGGGACATCTAGGTTGTTTCCAGGTTCTTGCTATTACAAATAGCGCTGCTATGAACATAGTTGAGGTAATATCTTTGGAGTGTGAATGTGCTTCTTTAGGGTATACACCCAGAAGTGGTATTGCTGGGTCCTTGGGGAGATTGATTCTCAATTTTTTGAGAAACCGTCATACTGCATTCCAAAGTGGCTGAACAAGCTTACACTCCCACCAACAATGGAGGAGTGTTCCCCAATCACTTAATGATAGTGAGAGAGACACGGAAGAGGTAAAGAGAGAGTACATGAGGAGGAAGAAAGGAAATCAGAGTAATAGGCAGACATGATCTAGCAAAAGTTATCTAGACAGGAGGCACAGGGCCATGAACAGGCTTTGCAGCATTAGCCAGGCCCTATCTGTCATTCCATAACCCAGAGGACGATTCCATCCCAGGTCTGTTCTCCATCTGGAGTGGATGAGCCCTGCTGGCTACTTGGTTGTGTGTGAAGGGTACCAGGAACTTCAGGTTCCAAATGTATTACTTTTAGTGACAGCTTATTCTAGACCTTTTAAATAAGCAAACATTATTTTTTATTTGTTGTGTTAAGATTTTATTAACTGTGTATTATCTATTTATTTACAATTTTTTTGAATGCTTAGAGTATAAGATCTGAAATACAGGGTGATGAGATCATGAAGATTCTTGCCCTCTGCGAACCTGTATTTTATTGAGGAATAGGGTGTTAATCCAGGGTGATAGATTTCAGAGGACTCAAGCAGTGAAGCTAGGCTTGGGGGGTTAATAGGAAACTATAAATAAGGCCCCTAGTGAACTGTCACTGATACAGTGATTTTTGCATGAGGAGACAAACCAGTGCCAGGTGTGGAGTAACACTTAGATGTAGTCAGACATTTTCATCCCTCCAGAAACAAAAACCCACAGCCGCTTCCCAAATAATTAACTTGGAGGCTTAATATTAAAGTAACTGCTAGGCTGGTAGTTTAAGCATATTACTACTTAGATCTTACACTTAAATTAACCCATATTTCTTATCTACTTCTAGCTGCATGGCTTGATGCCTTTGCTGAGTGCATCATTCTTATCTTGTTTTCTCTGCATCTGCCCTTTCTCTCCTAGAATTTCCCTAGTCTGGTTGCCCTGCCTCGAGCTTCCTGCCTAGCTACGGACCAATCAGAGTTTTATTAAACAGATACAAGTAACAAATCTTCATAGTGTACAAGAGTATTATCTCACACTTAGGCAGGGAGTTGATCACATATAAAGGCACTTGCTGAGATGGGGGGCGGTGTTCTGCCAGGGACCTGAGGGGAACTGGAGATGATGTTGGACCTAGTATGAGGTCTGCCCTAGTTCCATTTCTGTTGCTGTAATAAATTATTCTGATAATGAGAATCTTAGGCGGGAAATTGTTTATTTTAGCTTATGGTTCCAGGTTGCAGTCCGTCACTGTAGAGTAGCAGACACTTAAACAGCTAGTTACAGCACATCTACAGTCAAGGGCAGAATGCATTAAAGACACACGTGCTTTGTGCTCAGCTGGCTTTCCCATTCTTATACAGTCTTGGCATTGTGTCTTCCACTTTCAGACTGGGTCTTCTCACATCAGTTACACAGACAGTCTTTCATAGACATGCCATAGGCTAATTTGACCGTGATCCTCTCTTACCGAGAATCTCTTTCTGTATGATTCGCTGTTATGTGAAGCTGGCAATTAGAACTCACCATCACAGGGGACATGCCATGTCCAGCTTCATAAGTTAAAAATGTGGAATCTGCTTCTTTGCTTGCCCTGGCTTGAGTTCTAACAGCTCCATCCCAGCCTTTGCCTTAGCACATTGTGCAGTCAGCAGGAGCAGAGTAACTCTGCTTAGAGAAGTTTGTAGTAGGAATCTCGAGACATCGGCAGATTCTGGGTAGGTTTGGAAGGAAAATGAAGTAGAGCTTATTCATGGATCAGGTAAGAGTGCAATAGGCAAAAATCAACCATACCCTGGGTAAGATTTTGACTGAAGGAATTAAAAGATGATGACTTCTTGTCATTCAAATGGGAAAGAGCATGAGAATTGCCAGGATGGGGATATTGTCCTGATAGTGTCAGACAGGTTATTGAAGGTCCCTGAAGAACCAGATTGCAGTGTTAACAGAGCTACAGTTTCTTGTGGGAAAACATTATAGTACTCATGTAAAACAAAGCCTCATATTCTGGAGATGCTGGCTACCAGCAACAGTTATCCTTCTATGAGACACTTCTGTTGTAGATCCTGAACACTAATGTGAATATGAACATTTTTGTCAGCTAGAGTTCCAACACACTACTGACTACAGTTTTTTTTTGTTTTCTTTTTTTTGTTTTGTTTTCATGGCTAGCTACTTGGTCTCTGTGAGTCTCCCTGAGACCAAGTACATACCTATAAGCAAAGATGAGAAGGGGATGCCTGCCTCCTTGGAAGTTTCCATACCATGGTCTCTTTAAATTGTCAGCTTGATACCATACAGGATCACCTAGGATGATAGTCTCAATGAAAGATTAGCTACATGGGCTTGTCCCTGTGGGTGATTGTCTCAGTGGCCTTGATTGATGTAAGAAGACCCAGCCTACCAGGGGTGGCAACATTCTCTAGGATAGGAATCCTGAGATGCATTAGTGGAGAAAGTAAGCTAAGTACTAGACATGTTGTAACTCTTAGTTCTTGACTATAAATACACTTCAACCTTCTTATTACTGTGATTTACCCACAATGAGAGATTGTAATCTGGAATTAACTGTAAGATAAATAAAACCTTTGTCTTCTAAAAAAAAAAAAAAAGACATCAATCAATGTTATTCTAGTGATTAACGGTCAAAACCAGTTCTTTTCGAACATTCACACACATCAGTAAACACTTTTATTTTGACAAAGAGTAACTTTCTAATCAATGTAAAAGGTGAGATGTGGAATTTTTATTTATGGGCATGCATGTAATAAAATTATAGTAAAAACACAAATAAATTTTAACACTTGCTGATGGTATAAAATTAATGGTAGAGTTTTTCATCTAAATGGCAGATAAAATAATGATAAATATGTTGTTATTCTATTATCTTTTATGAACATTTCACAATTATATTAATTTGAGAAATACTAATTTTTGTTTTCCCAAAAGAGTTTCTCTGTGTAGCCTTGATTGTTCTGGAACTTACAGTGGGGACCAAGTTGGTCTCAAACTTCTAGAGATAGTTGGGTATGATCTTGAGTGCTGGGATTAAAGACTTGCACTACCACTGCCCCATATAACTTCAGAAATAATGAACTGTTTTTTGAATGACATTTTAGAATGAAAAATGTAATAAGAAAAGCTTAAAATTGGAATTTTTACTCAGCCCTCTACACTTTAAGTGCTAACTTAAAAATTTATAAGCCTGTATATGAAACTCAAGATATAATGAACATGTCAGTTTTGTCCTTGTTGCCCAAAATTTTTCAATTTATTTTAGCAAGTATATAGTGTAACTTCAGCTGAAGAATTAGGTTGAAGCACTTTAGTATCTTTCATAAGACCACTGTACTTCATCTGTCACTGTGCCCAACTCATAGGTGAGCAGCCAAATTATGAATTAAGTGATAGATTCTATATTCCTAAGAAAGAGAAGAAAGAGCCTCAGGCACCAAAAACCATTCAAATACCACAGTTACTATGGTTCAGTGTGAATTTCTGAGGAGGTCATTAACTTTTACAAAGACATATTTAAAGCTTATGCCTTTTTAAATGGGGCATCAGAACCTTTGCTGAGCATGGACAGAAAGCTAAGCTTTTTTCTTTCTTTTTTTCTTCCTTCTTTTTTTTAAAGTTTTATGAATCAAATACTCTACAAAGAGGGTAAGTTCTATGAGGTTGTGTAGAGGCAGCCACTCTGCTAAGACTGTTGCTTTAATCTGTGTGTAATGATGCACGCCTTCAAGTCCAGCCCTCAAGAGGGAGAAGCAAGTGAAATTCTCTGAGTTTGAGCTGATCCTGTTTACATAGTAAGCTCAAGATTAGATAGGGCTATATAATGAGACTTGTTCTAAAGAAATAAAAAATTACAAACAACAAAAAGTCTGTTGCTCCAGATGAAGACAGTCACTATTTGGGTTTTACAAATTAAAAATGACTTATTTATCGATAAAGACTCAAGAAAAACCCTTATGACCACCCTTTATCCATATATGTGAGATCTGAGTGAAATCCTACTTCTTTTCCATCTGAATTCTGAAACACATGACACCGACACTAAGCAATGGCCAATTGTGAACAAAATGTCATTTATTGATGCTGATTAGACTGTAATATAGAGCTTTACTTCTGTAGGCAGAAGGTATTCCTGAGAGTAGTGCTTAGAATCAGTATTGAAATCTTGTGTAAGTGCAGGTATGCCTCTATTACAGAGTGGAACATGTGGCTATTCCCAATCAAAGAGAAGTGGGGTTGTCTGCACTTTCCCATTCTGCATGTCCATGTTCCCCAATAGACACTTAAATTCCATAGAAATTTAGAAAAATAATGAAAAAAATATTCTCCAATTGTTATTGTCTCAAAATAAGAGTGTGTTTATTCTCTTCGAGAGAAGGGACCACCAGCCTTTTGAAACATTTATCATCACTCTCCTGAATCCACTCTCCTGAATCCGGCAAGCTTCCCCTCAAGTTCCAGAAATCACCCAACAAGATCAAAATAAGTCATGACAAAACCAAAGACCTTGACAAACCATGAAGAATTAACAGTTTACTGGAAACTGGACAAACAAATTTCAAGGGGTATCAAAATGCTAAAATGAGTATGTCTTTAAATTCACAAATCAATGAGGTCTAAAACCTAAAATAGAAAGAAATGGACCCCAAATGGCCTTCTTACTATCTGCTTTCTCCCCCAAATATCTCTTTAAGACATGTGCCCTGACCTGCATCATATTTAAATTCATCAAATTCTTTCCCAAAATGACTTCTCTATTGTCCACACTCTTATTAATTTCATCTTAATATTGTAACTCTCTAAACTAAAACAAACTAGATAAAAAAAGATTAAAACAAACTCAACCTGCAGAAGAACTGCACTCAATCCAGGTGAGAAAGAGCAGAATAAGAACCAGACATTTCTAGTTTTTTCTACAAGACCACAAAAAGCACACCAATAGGGCTACAAACAAAGGTGATAGGCAAGTGACTATACCACACTGATTAATGTTTTTGTACATTTGAGGATGCACAGGAACAGAGGTTCTTCTCTCCTACTGTTTCCAATTACATATCCTATAGGTACTTAGCTGATAATTTTAAATCCACATTCTATACTCTTCTACTCCTTGGGAAATCATCCAAGTTACTCTTTCTACCTGTAGTCCACCCTCACATTGCAGGTGGAAAAGGCACTCTTCCTTCTCCAGGATCTACTTCAGCCTATTATTCAAAGGTGAAGTTAAATGCTCAGTCCTCTGAGAAGGGCTACCTACCCCCCCCATGACCTTGTGTTTTCAAGCCTCCTGTGCACAATCCTCCTTTCTGTTTCTAGGCGATGACAACATGCATCAAAAACATCTATTTACATGTCTGTTCCTCTGTTAGAGGAGAAATGCTAATGAAGAAGATAATACAGAAGTGATAAAGTAAAAATATGGAAGTGTATCCCTTCCCATCATACCAGCTATACTCATTAAGTAATTTTTATGGCAGCAGAAATGCTCTTAAATTTTAACATAAATAAAATGAGATGATAATAATAACTATGCAGTAGAGATGTACTATTTTCAATATCTTTGATGTAGAACCTAAAATACATCAATGTGTATTTTACCTATGACATCATTGAATCCATTAGCTCATTTAGAAAAATAAATATTATTAACATATGTGAATGAAATAAATTTATGCTCAAAATCAAGAGCACTTGTAATCAAATCCCTAACACCCATGTAAGATCCAAGAGCAGCAGTGAATTGTGTAATTTATACTGAGGAGATGGAGCTAGGTAAAACCCTGGGCTTGTTGGCCAGTTAGTAGTCTAGCTAATAAAGAAAATTTCAGAGTCCTTGAGAATCTCTAACATGGGCAGCAATACAAAAAGTCATCCCAGTGACCAGACACTGACACATCCCTCAGATGTCTGGCCTCTACACACACGTAACTGAATGCATACTTATCCCTTTCCTCTCGCACACACCCCAACACACACATGAAAGAGAACTTACAGAGGGAAGGAAGGAAGAAAGGAAGTCTGAGTCTTTGTGGGGTGAGTTTACATATATCTAACAAAAGGGGAATCCGGCATCATAACAGAATAAGCCACAATAGAAATAATACGTTACAACATAGAGTTCTAGAGCTTTAAGAGTTTTAAATTATATTAGCACTAAGTTGAAAAGCCTATTTTTAAAAATATTGTATATTTTGTAATCTGTATGAAGAAATTAAAAACAGGCTATTAAAGGAATTCTGATTAGGTCCCCAAAATGATGTAATGGCCAGCACTTTCATAAAAGTCTTATTTTGATACAAATCATAGTTTAGTGTTACCATAGTAAAGACTGATTAAAAAGTCAGGCAAGGTGAAAAATAGCTGTAATTCTAATACCTAAAAAGCCTGGGCATGAGAATTGGGAATTCAAGACCAGGATGAACTACAAACCAAATAGTGTATTCAAGGCCAGCCTAAGGTACACTGGAGATTTCAATCTGCAAAATAAGTAAATAAGTAAATAAATATGATAAAATGTGGTAGATGTTGAAAAGGATTTGTACAGTTCGATCATACCAGATCTACTTCAGGCTGCATCTGAATGTGTGAGAAGATTTGCTTGGAAATAAAGAGCAATTTGCGCTTGTCACAGGCTTTGCACAGGAGTGTATTATGTAGATTACCTTAGAGAAGTCAATTAGGATTTTCTATATGCAAATTTGTCATCATCTAATGTAAAAACGGTGAGCAGATGCCAATAAAGCAATCACCGCCACTCACTTTCCTTTAGAAGAGACTGTGGCAAGCATAGCCTGGCCAAGACCCAGATAAAGTCTCTAGAATTTTACCATTCTAGAATTTTTTACCTCAACTGCTATTATTAATTGATATGCACTAAGTGGCTGAAAGCAGTACAAATTTATCATTTTAAAGTCCTCATAAGATGCCCCAAACAAAAATATGGTTATATCTGTGTTCCAGATGGAGGCTTCTGTTCAATGCCATTTCCTTTGCTTCAAAACCTATATTCCTTGCAACTCTGGCTCCTGACCAGTTCCATCCTTTTCAAAGTTATCAATTTGATCACATGACCTCTTGTCTTTCATAGGAAAATCTGCCTGTCTCTGGTAGGAATCCTGTCAATCACACTCAGGGCCCACATAGCTAATTCACTATAATCTTCCAATGTGGACATTCTTACTCATGTGAGCAACATCTTTTATACTATGACAGAAAACATTCTGTAAATCTAGAGTTTAGATTTTTGAATGAGGTTTGGGGTGGCCTTGAGTGTACACACATCTCATCACCAATTTCTAAGCCCTCCATCACACTAAAGCTGGACTATGAAAGTTTTTTCCTCAGATAAGACTTTTGAATTCTTAGGGTAGAGCTATAGAAGTCTATATTCTTTCCTCTAAACTGCTTATTTAACAGACTGAAAAACTGATGTTTCCTCTGGGACTATATAATTGTCTTGGGTGGTGGACATTGTCAATAAGAAAGTACCAACTTAGAGGCTATATTGCTGTTCCTCAACATTTCATCATTGGCCATGGCTTCATAAGTGTATGCTTGAAAATGCAAGTACATAGTCAGAGGGCTCTGAAAAGCCCAATTCACTGAACTTCTATATCAACTCAGCAAAGACAGAAGAAAAGATCCCTAAGGTATAATAAGGTATATATTAGACATATATATATATATTTCTAATAATTAAATAATCTTGGTTGTCACTTGTCTTACTAGTATTATATTACTATAAGTTTATTTAAAACATGATCTTAAAGGAGATATATGTGCTTTCCCCAAAACTGCAAAACTTTTATCATAGAATTATTTGCTTAAAAGAAATGAAAAGAAATTAAGAAGCTTGTTTGTATTTGTTTCTTATTCAGGCAACAATACACAAAAGTTTTTCCACTCTGAGCATATAGCCTATCTAGTCTCAGGTTCATGGCTGCTTTAGCAGTGTCAGATATAGGTATTGAGTCATAGAGTAGACTTTAAATTTTTTTTTAAAGTAGTTGGTTAGTCCCATAACATTTGCACCACTACTGAACCAGTATATCTTGCATACAGATCAGTATGTTGTAAGGTTTGTAGCTGGGTGATATTGATGACCACTTTATTCCTTCAGGGGCATTCACAGTAACTTCCCAAACCATGAAAGAAAAAAAAAAGTTTTCATTTATAAAAAGTGATAGCTATCAATAAGCAACAAAGTGATATCTCAGAATTTAATGAGTCACTGAGTTACCCTTCAACTATGTTAATTTTTATTTTAAAATTTTAAAATATTTTGAGATTATAATATAATTTCATCATTTTCTTCTTTCTCTATCTTCAGATCCTCTTATTTACTCTTTCTTCTTGTCTTTCAAATAAAAGCCTTTTATTTTCATTTGTTGTTTTATGAACATACAAACATTACAAAATGGATAATTACAACCTGCTCAGTCTGTATGTTACTCATATGAATAGGTTTTTAGAGTAGGCCTTTTTATATTGGATACCAACATGGTGTGCTCTTCCCCAGGGAAGATCACCTTTCTTTCTCACAGCATTTCTCATTTGTCTGTAGTTCTTTGTGTATGATTGAGTTTTCATAGGTTTTCTGCTCATCAACCCTAACATATTAATTGTTCTGCTTATTCACCTCATGTTATATAGTCACACTGCTGAGAGTTTATGGGTATACCTTCTTATATTCCTATGAGACCCATTTATTACAGCAAATTTCTCATTATTCTGGCTCTTACACTTTTCCACCTCTTCTTC
>PVIH01010529.1:33583-56067 GCA_004025045.1 Sigmodon hispidus
AAAAAAAAAAAAAAAAAAAAAAAAAAAAAAAAAAAAAAAAAAAAAAAAAAAAAAACAGGTCCAGATGGTTACAGTTCAGAATTCTACCAGACATTCAGACATTCAAAGAATTATTACCATTAATCCTCGAAATGTTTCACACAATAGAAACTAAAGGAATATTGCCAAATTCCTTTTATAAGGCCACAATTTCCCTAATACTCAAGCCACTCAAAGACACAACAAAGAAGGAGAATTATACACACCAATTTCCCTCATGAATATTGATGCTAAAATTCACAACAAAATTCTGACAAACTGTATACAGCAATATATAAAAAATATCATCCACCACAACCAAGTAGGTTTCATCCCTGAAATGCAGAGATAGTTCACCATACAAAATACTGTAAATGTCATCTATCATATAAACAAATGAAGGAACAAAACCACATGATCATATCCTTAGATGCTGCAAAAGCCTTTTACAAAATCCCACACTCCTTTATGATAATAGCCCTGGAGAGATAAGGAATACAGGGAAAATATCTCAATATACTAAAGGTGATATACAAGAAGCTGACAGCCAACATCAAACTTAATGGAGAAAAACTCAGAGCAATCCCACTAAAATCAGGAACTAGACAACGATGTACTCTCTCCCCTTATCTATTCAATATCATAAGTTTCAGCTAAAGCAATAAGAGAAGAAAAGGAGATTAAGGGGATACAAACTGGAAAAGAAGAAGTGAAACTATCTCTATTTGCAGATGATATGATTTTATACAAAAGTAATCCACAAAATTCTACCAAGGAAATTCTACAGCTGATAAAAACCTTCAGCAATGTAGCAGGTTACAAGATTAACTCAAAGAAATCAGTAGCCCTCCTATACACTAAACATAAAAGGGCTGAAATAGAAATAAGGGAAACATCACCATTTATAATAGCTGCAAATAGCATTAAATACCTTGCAGTAACTGTAACCAAAGAAGTAACAGATCTATGTGACCAAAATTTTAAATCACTGAAAAAAGAAATTGAAGAGGATATCAGAAAATGGAAAGATCTCCCATGCTCCTGAATGGGAGGATCAACATGGTAAAAATGGCAATTTCACCAAAAGCAACCTACAGATTCAATGCACTGCCCATCAAAATCCCAACACAATATTTTATAGTCCTTGAAAGAACAATACTCAACTTCATTTGGAATAATAGGAAAGCCAAGACAGCTAAAACAATTTTGCTCAACAAAAGAACTTCAGGAGGCATCACCATCACCAACATCAAGTTAAACTATAGAGCTACAGTAATAAAAACAACCTGGTACTGGCATAAAAAAAGACTTGTGATTCAATGAAATTGATTTGAGGATCTGGGCAATAACCCAAAAAACTATGAACACCTGATCTTTGACAAAGAGGCTTAAAATATTCAACGCAAAAAAAAGATAGCATATTTAACTAATGGTGTTGGTATAGCTGGTTGGTAGTGTGTAGAAAATGCAAATAGATCCAAGCCTGTCACCCTGCATAAAACTCAAATCCAAGTGGATCAAAGACCTCATCATAAACCTAGCCACTCTGAACTTGATAGAAAAGAAAGTGGAAGATACCCTCCAACGAATTGACACATGTCTGCACTTCCTAAATATAACACCAATGGCACAGACACTAAGACCAAAAATCAGTAAGTGGAACCTCCTGAAACTGAGAAACTTCTGTAAAGCCAATGAATAGTCAATAGGACAAAACGATAGCATTCAGAATGGGAAACGCTTTTCACAACTCTTCAAGTGATAGAGGACTGATCTCTAAAATATATAAAGAATTCAAGAAACTAGAGCCCAAAACCTTGAGTAATCCAATCAAAAAATGGGGTTCAGATCTAAAAAGGGAATTCTCAGCAGAAGAATTACAAATGGCTGAAAGACACTTGAAAAAGTGCCCAACATCTTTAGCCATCAGAAAAATGCAAATCAAAACAACTTTGAGATACCACCTGACACCTGTTAGATTGGCTAAGAAAAAAACACAGATGATAGTCTATACTGAAGAGGTTGTGGAGCAATGGGAACACTCCTCCATTGTTGGTGAGAGTGTAAGCTTGTTCAGCCACTTTGGAATGCAATATGGCCGTTTCTCAGAAAACTGGTAAACAATCTCGCCAAGGATCCAGCAATGCCACTTCTGGGCATATATCCTAAATATGCACATTCTCACTTCAAAGGCATTAGCCCAACTATGTTCATAGCAGAATTTTTGTATTATTAATAACCCGGAAACAGCCTGGATGCCCCTCAGCTGAGGAATGAATTAACAAACTGTGGTACATTTACACAATGAAGTACTACTCAGTAATAAGAAATAATGATATCCTAAAATTTGCAGGCACATGGATGGATTTGGAAAATGTCCTGAGGGAGGTATCACAAACCCCAGAAAGATAAGAAGGGGATGTACTCACTCATTTTGGACTCTAAACTAAAAAGCACAAAGCAAAGCACGTCAAAGCTACAAACCACAGTCACTGAACAGCTTGGGATCTGAAACACCTTAGACAGGCACCTTGGATGCCACTCCCTCTAGAGGAAGAGCTGACTCAGTGTTGATGTTGGGGTGAGGAAACTGGATCTGCCTGGAGTAGATGCTGAACTGAGCAATATTGGGACCTTGGGATTTCCTGCCCTTGCTAGGGAGGAGATGGGGAGATGTGGAGAAGAGAGAGTGACTGGAGGGTGTAGGAGGGGGAAAGGACCTTGAACAAGGATATACACAGATAGAAAATGTGACTTTATTCATAATAAAAAACAATGAAAGTAAAATTAAAATAAGTGAAAAGATACAAAGAAGAAAAGAAAAAGATGTATCCATTTTGAAATAGCTCCACTTCTCTCCATGTTGATAAGTTGGATTTACTGTAATACTCCTTGTTGCAAAGAGAAGTTTCCTTAATAAGATATGAGGACCACACTCACATATGGGTGTGAGAAAAAATATTGAAATGTAGCTAGAGATTATGTTAGTTTAATAAGAGATTGTTGAAGGTTCTCCTCAAAGACCCATAATTTTACTAGTTATGAATAGTTGGCTATGTTTCCAGTACTATAACAAACAACTACTTATTTAAATTTTAACTTGGAATCTGATACCTGATGGGGAACCTGAGACTGACATGTATATGCTATATGTATGCATAAGTACAGGGCTAAAACTTAGACACAATCTTTTCTGCCTGTTTGTGAGAAGCCACACTCACTGCCGCCATTCCAAGATGGCGTCGACATCCTGTGCTCTAATGTGTAAATAAGTAGACTGCGCAGGTGCAAGGGGAATTTCCACTCTTTGTGCTCTGCCTCTCCTGTGGCATCACCTCGCCTGGCTGAGCTACAGCCAATCTGAGTCTGACACGTCCTAGTCAGGGGTCAGTTTCCTATATAAGGGACGGGTTTTAGCCGTTTGGGGTCTCGGCCTTGTAAGCTTATGCTCTCCCTCTCAAGACGCATTAAAGCTTTTCTGCAGAAGGATCCTATGTGTGCCGTGTCGTTCTTGCTGGCGAGACGGTAGCGCGGGACACCTGTTCTTTTTATGACCTATTTTATTATACACAAAGAATACCCTA
Source organism: Sigmodon hispidus (assembly GCA_004025045.1). Classification (NCBI taxonomy): domain Eukaryota; kingdom Metazoa; phylum Chordata; class Mammalia; order Rodentia; family Cricetidae; genus Sigmodon; species Sigmodon hispidus. The sequence goes on from PVIH01010529.1 coordinate 37,186, forward strand.
AAAGATATATGGACATGAAAAACCATATCACAAGGTTTAGAAATCATGTACTATGGTTTATCCCAATCCAAATTGCTGAAGTTTTTCCTTTTTTTTTATTATGAATGAAGTCACATTTTCTATCCATGTACATCCTTGTTCATGGTTTACATGAAAACAGTTGTAATTTAATTACTACAGCAGGTGAACAGTGCTTTTTTATCCTAATTTTAGAGAGTCTTGACTTAGAATTTAGATTATGGACCACTTTACCAAATATTTTTTTCATGGTACTATGATTTTTACATTGTGAGAGTTAATTTTGATGGTTAATAAGCAAAATAATACAGTGTAGTTCTGGATGTATCTATGTAGGCATTCCGGAGAAATTGACTAATCTCATCCCAAATGTCAGGGGCTGAGATCCTGGTTGGAATAAAATAGGAATTGGAAAACCCATCTATTTAATATATTCTATGCCTTTATTTTGGCTGTTATGATGTGAGTTGCTTCACCTTGTCAAGCCCTCTCTTCCATTTGAAATTTCTGAAACTGTGAACCAAAATGAATAATTTTTGCATGCATATTGCCTTGCTCAAATATTTTGTCTCAAATAACATCTCAACAACACCAGTACACATGCTGTCTATATTTTCTAATCTTGAGGAAGAAGCTAGCTATGTAGCCTAGACTTGCCTTGAACACAATTTATAGCTTGCTAGAAGCTGATATTTCTCTTGTTTCAGGCTCCTAAATGATAATAATTAAAAGCATATGCCATCACGCGTCACCTAGACTATATATTTGTTAACGGCAAAAGAAGTCCAAATCGATAAAAGTAGCCTAAGAAGAAAAAAGAATTCAACATCTTGTGCAATTGAAATATCCAACTCTTTCTTTTTATCTGTCCAAACAGTAAACTCAATATAGGATGCAGGACTCAGGGAAAAAGTTCTTGGAGAATTACACCATTGGCAAACTTCTGAGCCTACCTTCAGGTTCAAGATGAAATATACGCAAATTCTAAGCCTGGGCTTCATGACCACTCTGGCATCTGGGACTCATTTTATGCAGCTTAAAGGACTTAGTAATGTTAAAACATATGGAATCTAATCCTCAGTGGAAAAACAGTTGTGCTAAAAAAAAAGTATTGGGAAAAGGAAATTTGAATAAAAACAGATGCTTCCTACCCAAAGGGATAATTCTTTGACTAAATCTTTCACAAGATGCATGAGTTATTCTGACTTTCCTATTGCAGCATAACATTTGTCTTCTACATCAGCAATAAGCTCACTATTTTAAAAAAAGCAGTATTCATAAAAACAAAAGAAAAAATTAGAAATGAGGTTAAACTATAGTTTTTCATTGTAATAAAGTTTGTTTTCATCATTATTCTACATGAGTACTGTTTTTGGTCTAGCATGTGCAGTGTGGATAAAGGCACAGTGCAGCATCCTGGCTGCTAAGGCAAAAAAGGATGAGGAATCCTTCTAGAGGCTGTTCTTCCCATTTTGCCAAACCATTTTTGTTTTGCTGCTTTCCTACCTGCAAAGAGGAGGATTCATCACAAAAACCACCTGGTGGCATCATGGATCACTAAGAGGTATAATAATAGTTGTTTATGTAATAAATAGACTTTAAAAACAATACAGCTGAGTAGACACTTAAGCTTCTCGGGAGCAGCTTCAAGGACGAGATAGCAAGCGGCCTTGGCTTTTCTCTTGGTTAGCAGAGTAGAGATTCTTGTTTGTGAGTAAGCATTTGGATGATTTTAATTGTCTCATCTGTAGTCTTATTTAGACATGCATGCAGGAAAAGGAAAACATAAGTGCAAAAAAGCCAATAACAATTCAGCATCAAAATGAAGAAATCTTTTCTTTTAGTAAATTTTTTATTTAAAAAGATTTTTCTTATACTCTCCACTGCTCTCCCTCCTTCCTTCCTCCAAATTCTCCCTCAGCCTACTCCCCAAACACCAACTAGTCCATTCCTCAGGGAGGGCAAGGAATCCCAATGTGAGTCAGTTCTGTCTGACATATCCAGGTCCAAGTTCCTCCCCTAAGTATCAGGGCTGAGTAAGGTATTCCTCTGTATGGAATAGGTTCCAAGAAGTTAGTTCATGCACCAGGCATAAACTGTGGTCCTACTGCAAGAGACTCCACAAACTTCTCACACCTTTCAACTGTCATCTACATTTGAAGGGTTTAGTTCTTTTCCATGAAGGTTGTTCAACTGTTATTTCAGAGTCTGTGAGCTCCCAATAGTTCAGGTCAGCCATCTTTATGGGTCTCCTCCTCATGATCCTGATCCCTTTGCTCACATATTCTCTCCTCTCTCTCTTCAGCTGGACCAGGAGTTTGACATAGTGCAGGATTACTGCTCCTGCATTCATCAGTTGCCGGATGAAAATTCAATAATGACAATTAGGGTGGTCATTCATTTGATTGTAGAGGAAGTCATGTTTAAGTACCCTCTCCACTATTGCTTGGAGTCCTAGCAGGACATGCCTTATAGCTTCTTAAATGTTTCCCTAGCACCAAGATTCTCTCTAACCCTTCAATGGCTCCCTCTATCAGGGTATCTATTTCTTTGTTCACTCTCTCCGTTGCTGTTCCCACTCAATCATCTCATTCTCTCATGATCTCTTCCCAATTCCCGTTGCTCACTCATATGATCCAAGTTTACTCAGGAGATCTTCCCTATTTCCCTTTCCCAGAAGAATTCACAGATGTCTCTCTTAATTTCTTCCTATATCTTAGCTGCTGAGGGTTTGTGGATTGTAGCATGGTTATCCTTTGCTTTATGTCTAAAATTCACTTATGAGTGAGTACATACCATGTCTATCTTTCTTTTTCTTTATTACTATTATTATGAACATAGAAGTCACACTTTCTAACCTTGTATATCCTTATTCAAGGTCCCTACCCCCTGCCACCACATCAGGTCATTCTTCTCCACAAATCCCCATCCCTCCCTGGGTAGGCTGCAGGCAGTCCCATGATCCCACTGCCCCAATATTGCTTAGTTCAATCTCCACTACTGGCAGATCCAGTTTTCTCCCCCCTCCCTCAAGAGTGAGTCAGTTGTTCCTCTAGGGAGAGTGGGATCAAAGATGTCAGTCCAGGGTGTTTCTGATCTATCTTTCTAAGACTTTGTAACCTCACTCAGGATGATACTCTCCAGATCCATCCATCTGCATGCAAATTTCAAGATTTTTTTTTCCTGAGTAGGATTTCATTGTGTAAATGTAACACAACTTTTTAATCCATTCTTCAGTTAAGGGGCATCTATGTTTTTTCCACATTCTGGCTATTATAAATAATGTTGCTATGAACATAGTTAATCTGATGCCCTTGGGGTAAGAAAGTGCATCCTTTGGGTATATGCCTGATAGTGGTATTGCTGGATCATTGGGTAAACTGATTCTCAGTTTTCTGAGGAACTGCCATACTTATTTCCAAAGTGGATATACAATTTTACATAACCACCAGCAATAAAGAAGTGTTCCTCTTGCTTCACATATCCTCAAGCATAGGCTGTCATCTGTTTTTAAGTCATCAGAGAAAGAAATTAAAGAAGATATGCTCTTAGATAGGTAGGTTCCATATTCTTGGATAGCTAAGATCAACATTGTAAAAATGGCAATCTACAGATACAAAGAAATCTTCATCAAATTCCAACGCAATTCATCACATACCTCAAAAGAACAATATTAAACATCATAGGGAAAAACAAAAATGCCAATTGCTGTAAAAATCTTGTTCAATAATGGAACTTCAGAAGACATCACCATCCCTGACTTCAGCTATACTATAGAGATACAGTAATAAAAACAGTTTGGTTCTAGCATATAAACATACTTGTGGATCAGTGAAATCAAACCATAGACCCCAACATTAATCCACACACATATGAACACCTGATTCTTGACAAAGAGGTAAAAAAATGTACAATGTAAAAAAAATAGCATCTTCAACAAATGGTGCTGGCATAACTGGTATATAGAAGAATGCAAACAGATTCATATCAATTACCCTCATCAAAACTCAATTCCAAGTGCATCAAAGACCTCAACCAAAGCCCAGTTACACTAAATGTAATAGAGTACATGCTGAACTAATCCATCTTGGGACATCTTGTTCTTTCTGTGGAGGGAATGGGGGGATGAGGAGAAGAAAGACTGACTGGGAGAACTTGGGAGGGGGAAGGGAGTTTGAACAAGGGATACATGGATACAAATGAGACTTTATTCTATGAAAATAAAATTTTTTAAAAAGTATGAAAAAGACATAAAAATAATAATAATTTTTAAAGAAAGAAAAGGAAGTGGGAAATACCCTTGAATTCATTGGCACAGGCAACCAGTTTCTAAATATAACCCCAGTAGCACAGAAACTAAGAAAAATAATTAATAAATGGGACCTCCTGAAGCTGAGAAGTTTCTGTAAGGCAAAGAACATTGTCAATAAGGCAAAATGATAGCCTAAAGAATGGGAAAAAATCTTCACCAACTCTACATCTGGCAGAGAACTGATCTCTAAAATATATAGAGAACTGAAGAAACTAGATACCAAAACCCAAATATTCCAATTTAAAAAATGGGGCTCAGAGTTAAATAGGTAATTCTCAACAGAAGAATTTTAAATAGCAGAAAGACACTTTAAGAATTGTTCAACATCTTTAGTCATGACAGAAATGCAAATCAAAACAACTTTGAGATACCATCTTACACCTGTAAGAATGGCTAAGATCATAATGTAGGAATCTTATTACTAAAATCTTTAATTAGAAGCATAGCCAGGATAGTAACCACCTGTGCAATGCTTTAACAGATATCAAGTTAATTTTAAACATTTCTGGTGAGAGTGTAAACAGGTTAGAAATGAGTATAAACATACACACATACACACATAACCAAACCAGATTATATATTTGGCTCTATATTAATATAGAGCAAGACACTTAAAAACTCGTATTTATAGTTTTACTTAAAGGAACAGCTAAGAAATAAAAGCAGCTTAGATATTCATAAATAGATGACTAGATAAAGAAACTGTTACACACACACACACAGGAGGGGGAAGAGTTCTATTGAATCAGAAGATAAAATTATATCCTCTTCTGGAAAATAAAAACAATGTGCAAAATATATGTTAAGAAAAATAAGTTAGACACAAAAAGATACTTTATATTTTCTCTCCTGTGTAGGCTAAAATTCTATATATTTATATGTACATGTACACAGGTTATTAAGGTAGAAAGGAGAAAATATTAAGAGAAAGACTATTTATTGTTAGTTTTGCACATGGGGACACACACACACACACCCACACACACACACACACACACACTACCAGATACCACACAAGAATTAATTTTAGAGCGTTATTGAGTGTCAGGTACCCAGAGAAGAGCAAGAGAGAGGAGGGAGGGAAAGACAGAGAGAGAGAGAGAGAGAGAGAGAGAGAGAGAGAGAGAGAAGAGACAGGGGGCTGTCAAGTGGCTTTTTTTATTTTAAGAGAAAATGTGGGCACCGATCCATGTAGCCATGCCTAGGAGCATGCCTTCTGTACATGGAGCCATATTGGCATTACCACATGGTTGCTACATGCCAGAAATTCTTTTATTATTATTATTATTATTATTATTATTATTATTATTATTATAAATAGAGTCATATTTTTTAGCCATGTATCCCCTTGTTCAAATTCTCTTCCCCATCCCACCCCTGCCAGTAAAGATTCAGGAGAAAGCACTGGGACTGTGAATGAAATAGAACAAAATAATAACACATATGTGTGGTTAAAAACTACCACATTAAAATCCAGTATTGTATGTTAACTTAAAAGTAAATTTCAAATATTTACTTAATATTTTAATTAAGTAAGTATGAGTATTTGAATGTCAGTCAGTACACCCACAAAAGACAGAAGTAGATATCAGGTCCCCTGGATTTGATTTACATCTAGAGTTGTAACTGATCTGATGTAAGCACTGCAAACTGAAGTCACATCCCCTGGAAAACAGTGCCATTTCTCTAACCTCAAACTCAGTTTTCTTCAAAAGACAAAATATCTGGTTTCACCTATGGTGTAAATGATGTAGAAGGGTTGCTTAGCAGAAATTTGTGGTGGCCTTAGTGCATCCGTGGACATCAGCTGTCATCTACTGAGTTTTCTTCATTTGTACCTGATCCTCACTTACCTTAAGGAGCTTTAGATTTTCTTATTTTTTATGTTTTATATATCTTAGAGAAAAGATAAGTTTTATTACTGTATTTTTTAGCTATCAGAGGTGTTTTGCTTTTTTATATAAAGTTTGATATTGGATTTCAAAAACCAATTTAAAAAAAAAGAAAAAAAATAATGACCATAGTGTTTACATCCCAGGGTTTTTATATGATTAAGTAAGAAATAGATTTAAGACTATGCATCCTCCTGAGTGAGGTATCTCAAACCCAGAAAGATAAGCAGGGGATGTACTCACTCATTAATGGACTTTAAACAAAAGCACAAAGCAAAGCATGTCCAAGCTGCAAACGACAATCACTGAACAGCTTGGGATCTGAAGCACCTTAGACTGGCACCTTGGATCCCACTCCCTCTAGAGGTACACCTGATTCAGTCTTGATGTTGGGGTGAGGAAACTGGATCTGCCAGCAGTGGATGCTGGACTGAGCAATATTGGGACCTTGGGACCTCCTATCCTTGCTGGGGAGGAGATGTAGAGAAAAGAGAGTGACTGGAGGGGGTGGGAGGGGGAAGGGACTTTAAATAAGGATATATATGGATAGAAAATGTGACTCTATTCATAATAAATAACTTTAAAAAGACTGTACATGAATAATAGTACAAATAAAGCAATGTTATTTTCTTTCTTTATATTTAACTTGTTCATGCTCTGATGCCAGTGTATGGGAGTATGTTCATCACCTTTCAGGTAAGGAACAAACAATTCTGTGGGCTGGTGAGATAGTTCAGAAGAAGGTACAGGTACCTGCTGCCTAGGCTCAAGGAGCCACATGGTTAAAGGAGAGAATGGACTTTCACAAGTTCTCCTCTAACCATTGTAGAATGCCATGGCATGCATATTCCTATACACACACCTACACAGAAAATAAATGAACAATTAATGAAGTAAATTGTAATCAGAAAACTCTATTCATTTGTAAATATACACAGCATATGATGAACATGCATTATCTAAGATATGTATTTAATATGCAAAGTATATGATAAATTTATGCATTATATATGCTAGTCACTTCAGTAACATCTAGATTAAATTATGTCTTTAGATAAATGTTTAAACATGGCTAAATGCACTATTACTAAATATGTATTTATATATTTATACAAACATTTGAATTTAAAGAAATAAATATATATTCTGACATTTTAATATATATTAATCTACAATTTAAACATGTTAATTTGTGAAAGAGCCACACTTAAAAGTGTAGAAGAACTCAGTCTGAACGAATGAAGGAGGTATTTAGGTGTCTGGAAAAGGCCACAAAAAAGTGTTACAAGTCATAGTCCCTGTAAGTTCAACTCAACTTCCATTGCCTTCATCTACCTCACATGCCTCTAATTACCCAGGATGACATCCAGTCAGACAAACTGCCACCGAGGTTTTCAGGTAGAAAATGTCCCTAGGATGTATAACCAGGACAGCCTCAACCTTTTCCACAGATTGGCTAACTTAGAATAGGCTTCTTCCCCCAGGGCCTACTTGATCTTCCTGTCCTTATGGCGTTTACTTCCTTCTTTCTGTTCTCTATCCAGTAGATGTCAATACTTCCCAACCTCTCATTTCTTTTATATTTCTGGGGCCATCCTTGTGAAAGACCTCCTATTGCCAAGGAAGACAGTACAAAACATAAAAACGTTCTTTGTTCTTTTGATAAGGATAATTAGATAAAGGAGATGACTGACTCTGAGTCACCACTATGATTTTCTTTTAGTATTTGATTTATGTGAGGATTGCTTCTTTATGATAAAGTCTTCATTTGTCCCACGTGGCTGAGACTTGATAAGTAACTCGTATTGATCACAAACTTGAGTTCATTCTGGTTAAGCTTCAATATGCTGAAATTACAGGCTGTGTCATTATGCCCATATAGCCCAGCTCTTAATGCCAGAATAACTGAGTGCTAAGTGGTGTTGAATGTCAGGAAGCAACACCAGAAATCACCATACTGAAATGTTGATCACATTAAGTTTTAAGAAGTTAGAAGCCTTAAATGCTACATAAAAACTAAGTATCTCCAGCCTCCTTTTTCTCTCCTCCATTGTCCAGGGTTCAGGAAGAAGCTCTTTCTGAAGGTCCCTGACCTGGATAAAGGAAGTCCTTCTAAAGGAAATGTACATTATAGGCAATAATAACTAGACTATACAGGTTATCAACAGGCAATTGGGAGAAGTTAGGAGCAGTGTATGTGTTGGAGATCATAGTGGGGAAGTTGTAGGGAGCAAGTAGGAGTAATGTGACTTAAATTCTCAGAAAAAAAAGGGGAAGGGAAAAAAGCAAGCAAAAAAAGAGAAAAATAAAGTTTTTGAAAAAGTAGAATTGCCTAAGAGTCCCTCCCTAAAATTTCACTATCTAGAATTTAGCCCACTGAAACTGTTTCCAACTCTTCTGAAGTTGGCTCTTTGCTCCTAGTCAAGTTTTTAATCCTTCACCTCCCAAAACTTGTGCCTCCTGCTCCAGAAATGAGAGGAAATTGTCTTAGGCTGGTTTTGTTTCTTTTGTCCACTGATTTTCCCTAAAACCTCCATTTAACCTCTTCCTGTAAAGAAAAAAAGAATAGAAGTTTCTGAATATCAATAGGTTATTGGATAATCACTTTTTCATAATTTCCTATACTTAATAAACTTTGATGTCCTTTGATATTTTTAATCTAATGTTAGTTTATTCATACAGCCCTGACCCATGAGAGAGGAGGGAAACATTTCTTTCTTTATCTTGTACCCATCTTTTTATAAGTTTTTTTCCTAAGAAGCTCCAAGTTTTTATCATTTTGCCTGATTCTTTTATGCATCTGTCTCTGTGTCTCTCTGTGTGTCTCTTTCTCTCTATGTGTCTCTCTGTCTCTATCACTCCCTTCCTTTATTTCTCTATTCCTCTCTCTCTCCCTCATCTTCTCTATTATCAGGGGATGCCTTTCAATGTCACTGTGCGTTTTACACCAGAAAATAGAAATTTCATCTAAGCAATATGTATATTGTAAATGACATTTAGAGAGTCTGACTTACCCAAGCTTCCTTAATGACATAAGACATTATATAGTGTAATGTATTTCAGAGAAGGGTTTGTTCCTCCTATGAATTAATATCATCATATTGTTAATGTCAGTTTAAAGAGAAGAATGATTCTTCCTAATTATAACTAATCCTCCAGATGAAAGGGTAAAAACATTCCTTCAAGCACAGTAAAGTTCCAGAACATTTCCTGATGGCTATTGAATGTAATGCTTGTATGTTCACTGAAATCCCTGCCTGACACAGTCACCCCTGGATGGAACTACCTAGTTCCACACACACTTTAAGTTGATATTGTTATGAGAATGTGAAGATGTGAAGACAAGATGCCAACATGCCAAGTCAGTATCTAGGTGGAGAACTGGATTCCAGAAGATACATAGCAGAGAAAGATGAATAAACATAAAGATAAATATGAAGAAAACAGGTAGTGCATTTAAATTCAGACTAGACAGTATTAGATGAAATTTATCCCCAGTTCAGTTGTCTTTCTCTACCCTACACTCGTACATGTTTTACACATAGTTATGCCTCTAAATTTTATGAAAATCAATTCTGAAATTCACATTGTAGAGCTGTGATATCTATGCTTTAATCAAATATTATTATTAGAGATTAAAAATACAGTGTAACTATAAAGAAATTAATAGACTGTGCCAAAAATAATTATGATCCCATATTTGTGGCTCTTTATAATGAAGGTGTATCCTAAGTTGGAAGGTATAACAAAAAGAAACAACAGAATAGAAATATTGTGTTTTCACCAAGTAAAGAAAGTTGAAAGTCCTCATAATCATACTAGACTCCTTTGTATCATCTCTGACAAAAAAAAAATGAATAAAGCCAAAAATTTGTAAAATTAAGGTCTCTGTAAATGATGATTAAATAGTAGTTATCATTCTGCTGGTATCATAGAGTGACTAAAAACTATTATTAATATAAGTATTAGATTCCTACAAGAATACCAGTTCAATAACTGTTCAGACCTATACTCAAGCTGCCACAGTGGTGAATAACTATAGCCAAACATTTCAGCATCCACTCCTGGAGGATCTGCTTTCCTCACCCCAGCCTTGGTCCGTGGTTCCTCTTGAGGAAATGGGCTCCAAGGTGCCGGTCCAAGGTGTTTCAGATCCCAAGCTGTTCAGTGGTTGCAGGAGTTTGAACAAGGGGGATACATGGATAAAAACATATGACTTTATTCATAATAAAAAAAAGAGATCCTGTTTCTGTGTGTTGTCTCTATGCCATATATGTATATTATATGTAAAATATATGTGACACATGTATATGTATATAACATATTACATATATATGTATGATATGTAATATGTCATATATGTATAAATAAATATATTTTTTCTCAAAAAAGAACAATAAAAGAAATATGTAACAATGAAAAAAAAGAAATCCTCATTCTTTCCTTGTACACCTTCTAGTTAATCAAAATAAGCAGGAAAGGTCTGTGGCTTGGCATCTGATAGGGTGAGGCATAAATGTAATGAGAGGCTGAGTGCATAGTGAGAGCCTCTTTGAAGACAAATAAGCCAAATCCTCATTGCCTCAACCTTCCTGAACCCCTTCCTTTCCTATGGGATGATAATTCTTGTTGTGATCTGATTTTCACCAGTAAATACCATTATTCCTTGGATATTCCTCTTGCCTGATTCTGTTTTAGGCTGATACCCACAAAAGCAGAATGAATGGTAGGGCAAACAAAAGAAGAAGGAGAAGGAGGAGGAGAAGGAGGAGAAACATAGAAAAAACATTGTTTTGTTTGGTTGGTTGGGTTTAGTAACAGCTAAATCTAGAGCTCTGAGGCGGGTAAGCTGCTTCAAAACATAAAAGCAACAGCACAGAGGCCACTCCAAAACAAAAAGAAATACAAAGAGTCCAAAATATTTCTTCTTCACTACAAAAGACATGGAAATTTTAATACTATTCTAAGTATTAAAAGAGCTTCTATTTCAAGAGATGGCTGAATATTGTGGGAAATATATTTAATCCAATTTTCAAATTATATTTTACATTTAAATGTTTCTCTAAATATAACTATCTTTATTCTACTCATATTTTAACATCTGTCTGATACATTACATTATCTTTATATTACTTTCAGTGAGTGTTTCTCATTTAAGAGAATTTAAAATATACTTATAGTCTTATCTAGATTGTAATTTCTAGGTCAAAAAATAATTTGAGAAGTATAACCATATATTTCCAAATATACATCTTAGAGAGTAGTGATAAAAGATACTTCTCTTGACAGAGTTTACTGTCTTTAATAATGTGACTATTATTCCATTATCTTTGTTTGCCCAACTATTATTGTCTGAATACCATACCCTGGTATAATACTGAACTGCTTCTTAAAAGAAACTTTCTGAAATACCTACTAGAAGAAATATCAACCAGACAGTGTATCCATAGGACTCCTCTGAAGTTATTGTCTCAAGAAACCTGGCTTGAGATTTCCATATGGGCACTACATATACCTGTTGTGAATATAGAACCATACACATATGCATGCATGCTCATACACATATTTGTCATTATGTAGGGTATTGGTAACAAGTAGTTATTGGTCATAGGGAAAACAAGCTGAACAAATAATACTAGATTCAGGCATTTCTTTCTGAAGAAAAAAGGGAGATATAGTATAGAAATGATGAGATAAGAGAGTCAATTTTCGAGTCCAATGCTATTCAGTTATGATCTTGTACACTGTAAATATTTGTCCCTCCTACTGTTTTTATTAAACTGTCTTGCCTACAGTTCAATAAAAAAACTGATTGACCAGAAGGCAGACAGGAAGTATGGATTTATCAGACTAAGAAAACTCTGGGAAGAGGAAGAGCAAAGAAAAAATGTCAGGCAGACAAAATGGAAAGAAGATGAAAATGCTCTGAAAAAAGGTACCAAGTCACTTTGCTAATCATGGGTTAGTTTAAGAGTAAGAGATAGCAAGTAATATTCCTGAGCCATAGTCCAAACAGCTTTTAATTAATATAAGACTTTGTGTAATTACTTGGGACTGTGGGTCTAGACCTCAGAGCTAGGCTTGGCCAGAAACTTCTGACTACAGTCTACTTGTGTCTAGGCTACTTACCCTGCTTCATTTTGAATATTTTCCACATCTTTATGATCATCCTCAGACAAGGAACCTGAAACAGATCTCCCATTATTTAAGGTTTGTGACTCTCTTCCTGTGATATTTGTCAAAATATCAGTCCATTACTAGAAAGAGAAAGCAAAATATTGCTTTCCAGAAGAGTCTATAAAAACCTCCCTCACATGTTGTCTTAATATATCCTGAGTTCTCAAAGGGGATGGTTCAGTGCTTAAGAGCACTGATTGTTCTTCCAGGTCCTGAGTTCTACTCCCAGAACCCCCATGGGAGCTCACAGCTATCTGTAATTCCAACTCTAGTAGGTCCAGGACCCTCTTCTGGCATCTGCAAGTACCAGACATGCAGGTAGTACACAGATATACAAGCACATAACATAAAATAATAAGTTCAAAAATCACAAAGATTGATAATTTGTGCTGAGATGGCAGCCTATGCTAGCTTGGTTATAAACTATGATAATATTTTTGTGTAGAAAGTACTCATCACCATCAAGCACAGCCACCTGGGAACCATCTAAAAAAGGACCTAAGCCCTCCAAGCATAGGCAACTGTCCACTGACATGGGCAGTATGTGGAGGCTCAAGAGGAGAGATAAGACTGTGTTTCTGTGCATGGACTGGCAACTTGGAGCCCATTAACTCCAGAGGGACACCTAACCCAGTCTGGATATTAGGATGAGGAAATCATACTCGCCTGGAGTGTGTGCTGATCTGATCCACCTTGGGACCTTTTGCCCTTTCTGGAGAGGGGCTGGGGGGGATGGGGAGGAGGGAGGCCAAAGGCTGACCAGGAGGATTTGGGAGGGGAAAGGGAGTTGGAACAAGGGGACATATGGATAAAAAAGAAACCTTATTTTATAAAAATAAACAAAAGGAAAAAAAAGAAAAGCTTAAAAAATAAAAATACTCATCATTGTTAACAATGGACATCTGCCACCACTGTATGGGAAAGAAATAACCTATGGTCTTGAAGTCACTCTATATTTAAGTTGTTTGTTTTTAACAACTATAATCCCTAGTTTTCTGTTTAATTTTGGAAAAATATCTATATACTGTGCAATTACATGTTAAACTATATTATAATATATGTCATGTATTTGGGGAAGAAGCTATATATAGAAAAAAATTATGTATTATGTAACTATGTTAAAACTATGTAAAAATGTGTTATATAGTTGGGGGAAGAAGCTGTTCATTGTCTATTGTGTCACTATATGTAAAACTTAACAAAAATCTAGAAGGTCCTTAAGGGTCTCTAATATATTTTTTATTTGTGTCTGGATCCACCTGAAGGAATTCCTACCACAAAAGACATAAAAGAGTACACATGCTTTCCCAAGTTGCCACAGTATCACATTCTCATGGTTCCATAATAATGTGGGACATAGAATGAACTCTTTTGCTTTCTAAGATATCTGGAAGATTTATGACTTTTCTTTAGGGAAAATTCTCCTGGTTTATGACTAAATGTTTATATGTCTTAAATCATACTGAGCATATTAAAAAATATCGGTTTTGAATTTTAGTTGATTAGAGTGCTAGTCATCCAGATTAATGATGGCTCACAGATGATAGAATTCCAAGAAGTAGTTGTAGTAGGTGTGTGCTGTTTAGATGCTGGATGCAGATTGATGGTTGCTGTGTTTCATGTGAGAGACAGCCAGCAACTGCTAGTTCATTCTGTGACCATGATCCTGAGTTGTTATGATTGCTGGTAACAGTTGTGCTTTAAGCCATGAAAAAGTGTTATTTCTAAATGATACATGGGGTTCCCTAATCTCTACTTTGAAAGGTTTTAAAACTTCTACAATGTCATCATCAGGCTGAGGCAGGCTTATGTAACTGATGAAACACTCCATGCCACATTATTATCAATTTGAAAAAACAGCAGAGCAAACTCATTTATTATACACACATCTTTCCTGGTGCCTAGTTAAAAATAATGGTTTAGTTTTTCTTTTTGAAAATTATTACTCTGATGTTGCCATTGTATTTGTTTTGTATGGGGAGAAGCCCTCTATAGTTAACCAGTTAAAATATCTCATATCAATTAAGCAATTTTATTTTACTTTCAGGATAATATTTGTTACCAGAAGAATGAAAATCCAAGTATGTGACATGGCTTCTATGGTTCTAGAAGAATATACTAAGAAAAATTTACAGATAGAGGCATTGTCTTATATTTTATTTACCCAAGAGAACCTAGATTGGTTCTTATAATCAGCTTGTTTAGCATTTAAAACTAAATGATCTACTTTCTTTATAAAGGCCTAGTTTTCCTATCTTTAAAAAATGTTTTTGAGGAGCAGTTGAAGGACACAGAAATCTAGAGCAGTGGAAATTTTGTGCAATTTCTGAGACTAATGGTAGAAAAGACTACAAGTAATGGGAATACAGAGCCTTAACTGGTCATTGTCTGTAATCAGCTAAGGCTTTTAGCAGTGAAACTGGGACATCAGCTCAGCCACAAAACCTTGCACCTACAATTTGTCCTGCCTGTGAGATGTTCTGGGATAATGGTGATACAGAACTTGTAAAAATGACTAAGCAATGACTGGTCCAACTTCAGTTTCTTACCTCATGAGAAGAATGACCAGGAACAAGAGGCTAGATAGATCAGAAATTTAGGATAAAACCACACAACTGTCAAGAAAAAAGTCAATGAAATGCTACTCTGCTATACTCTTGGATCAGTGCCTAGCTCAATCAGCATCAGAGAGGCTTCATTCAGCAATCAATGGGAGAAGATAAAGAAAGCCACAACCAAAAGTTAGGCAGAGCTTGGGAAACCTTGGGGAAGAGTGGCAGGAAGGATTGTAGGAGTCAGAGGGTTCAAGGATTCCATGAGAATGTGATCCTCAGAATCAACTAAGCAGAGTTCATAAGGGTTCATAGAGACTGAAGCAACAATCATGAAGCTTGCATGGGTCTGTTTTAGGATATGGTTTTATAGTTTGCTGTTCTTGTGGGACTTCTAACAATAGGAGTGAGGATGTCTGTAGTGATATGTATTTAATAAAATTTAAAATATCAAGAGATAAATTCACAGTCAAGCTAGGCAGAGATCATTCTGGATCCCTGAGAGTTCTAGGGTAACAAGAGCAGTGATAACTCACTCTTTTTCCCATCACAGGTATCTAGAAAATCTCTATGAGTACAAGACCAAACAGCAGAACTTCAATGGCATACACCTTTAATCCAAGCACTTGAGGAAAGACCAAGAGTGGTGATCTACACCTTTAATCTCATAACTCTAGAGACAGAGATCTTTCTGTGTTTCTATAGTTCAAGATTAAGTAGAAATAGAGTAACTCACACCTTTAATCTTAACCTAGATGGAATACAACTGGGAGAAAAAGGAATTTAAGGCAGGTATAGGAAAACAGAAGACAATAGAAGTGACCAGGAGCAAGGCTGAGGAAGGTAGAAAATTATATATATATACTTACTAGCCACAAATATTTTACATTATTATGATTTTTTATATATTGATACAAATTTAAGGTTATTTTTCTTATAATATATATATTTCTACTCTTGTTTATGTTACTATACCTATGTACCTCATTTAACAATTTCATGTAAAGTTCTAGTCCTTAAAAGCTACTTCTGATAAAAAAGAAAGGGAATTTAGTAGTTAGTCATCTAAAAATCAAATTTGTGGACATATTAGGTATGTTTTCAAGGTCAAACAGAGATATATTTTAGATAGACAGATGGTCTTTAAACATTTCAGAGACATAGAAAATATCACACTTAAAAAGTTTTAATACCCCAAGGCTTTTCATGACAGTAAGACACATTTGTTTCTTGCACCATCATTTATTTCAAAAGAGAATCATGGACATTGAAGAACCTCCATATAGAATTTGCCTTCAATATGGTGGAAGGCTAGCCATTTAGACAAGAAACTCCTGCTCCCTCTGACACTGCCATGATGCCAGCAAATGCTGTCCAAATTGGGTGACCAGGAAAAAAAATGCAATTGCTGAACTTTGCAAAGAGAGTATATTATAGTCCTACAAAATGCTTGCTTCAAAAGAAAGTCTGCTTTCAAAAGATAGTCTAGGTCTGTAGGATAAAGATGCATACCCCAATGTTACAGAGTCCAGACTGTCAGATGTCACTACCATTTCTTAATTTTAAAAGTTGTTTGCATTTTTGAAACTCAGACCCATGTCCAGAGTGGAATCAGAGGTGAGCAGATTCCAGCACTGGGGCTGCCTGTCCATAGAATCATATTCCAGGGCCAGGGTCACACCCAAGGTTAGAATCTCAGACTGTTGCTAGCAGACAGGCCCTAGGATTTATCTGGGAGAGGCCTTGCTCAGTGTGTCTAAAAGAAGGGACGTCCCATGGCCAGGCCCTGCCTCCAGAGCACAAAGGTTTCATCAGAGATGGACTGATACCTTTGAAACTCAGATTCATGTCCAGAGTGGAATCAGAGATCATACAAGAATACATATAACAATATAAAGAACACAAAGGCAACACCAGAAAAAACAGGTGGTTCTACAACAACAAGACCTGAACAGAGCAGTGAAGAGGAAACAGGAAGCCAAAGCAAAAACACCATTATAAAGAATACAGAAGCCTTGAAAGACAATATAAAAAAGAAATAAAAAAAAACTTCTCTAAAAAATATAAGAAAATAAAACAGAAAATTGGAAGAGATGAACAAATCCTTGCAAGAAAACCAAGAAAAGAAAAACCAAAAAATGAAAGAAACATTCCAGGAACTGAAAATTAAAAGAAAAGCAATAAAAAAGGCACAAAATGAGGCAAAGGTGGAATTAGAAAATGTGAAGAAAAGAGCTGGAACAACAGATACAAACATAACAAACAGAATCCAAGAGATAGAAGAGAAAAATCACTGAAGTGGAAGACTCAATAGCAAAAACAGATACATCAGTCAAAGAAAACACTAAATCCAAAAAAACCAATAACACAAAATGTTCAAGAAATTTGGGACACCATGAAAAGACCTAACTTGGGAATAACAGGAACAGAAGAAGGAAGACCACCAGCTCAAAGGTACAGATAATGTATTCAATAAAATCGTAGAAGAAAACTTTCCCAACTTAAAGAAAGAAATGCCTATAAAGATACAAAAAACTTACAGGACACCAAATAAATTTGAACCCCAACAAAATTCTGCTCACCGCATAATAATCAAGCCACAAAACATACAGAACAAAGAAAAATTTTAAGAGCTACAAAAGAAAAGGGCCAATTTACATGTAAAGGCAGACCCATCACAATAACACCTGATTAATAAATCGCAATGATAAAAGCAAAAGGGCTTGGTCAGAAGTTATACAGACACTAAAAGACATGGCTGCCAACCTAGACTACTATACCCAGCAAAATTATCAATCACCATAGATGGAGTAAACAAGCTATTTCATGACAAAGTCAGACTGAAACAATATCTATCCATGCATCCAGCCCTTCAGAAAGCTTTAGAGAGAAAACTACAACATAAAGATCCCAGATACACCCATGAAACTATGAACAATTGAAAATATGGCAGAAGAAAAGCCCAAAGAAAGGAAATACATACAAGTTATCTCCAAAAATAAGATGAAATATCAATCAATGGTCACTAATATCCCTTAATATCAATGGACTCAATTCACTTATTAAAAAGACACACACTAAACTAATGGATACAAAAACAAATGCCATCCTTCTGGTGCCTAAAAGAAACACACCTCAACCCTAAAGACAAAACGGTCCTAAAAAACAAGCTGGTGTTATCATCCTAATATTTAACAAAGTACACTTCAAACTAAAAAATCAATTAAAAGAGACCAGATTGTACATTAATTATTCATCTCAGGAAAAATTGATCAAGATGAAATTTCAATCCTGAATATTTATGCACCTAATATAAGGGCATCCATCTATGTAAAATAAACAAAACTAAAGCTCAAATCATGCATCAATTCTCACACCTTAATAGAGGGATACTTCCCCACCTGTTCCTGTTCCACTTCCAGGACCGAGTGCTGTATGCAGAGCAAGTCCCACCGCACTCTGTAGCAGGCTCAGATAAAGTCTGCCTGTCATATTCCCCCCAGATGCTGCTGAGGGAATTTGCATGGCTACCCACCTCCACTAACAACTGAGCAAACAGATAATGACTGGGGTCCCTAAATGACAGACTCAGACCACGCCCAGAGAGGTGACAGGTGGCACACAGGCCCGAGTGCCACAACTGACCAGGAGCCACCTAATCGTGAACCACTGAAGCCATGGGCAAACATCGGTGCAAAAACTTCCATAATAATACAAAGAACAACAAGGTAACTCCAGAAGAAAGTGTCGATCTTACAAATACAAGACCTGAAATGAGCAATGAAGAGGAAACAGAAGGAAGCAACACCAAAAATTCCTTTTTGATGATCTTCGAAGCTCTCAAAGAAGATATGAAGGATAGCCTTAAAGAAATAGAAGAAAATACAAACAAAATATTGGAAGAGATGACCAAATCTATGAAAGAAGCATA